>ML795381.1:295784-332530 GCA_009831015.1 Picea engelmannii
CTCTTTCACCTCACCTCACCCACATATTTCATATGGCATGGTTTAAAGAGTTTTTAAAAATATGTCTAAGGGGGAAGGGGGTGGCATGTCATGTCCCCTCCCTCTCCACCTTTTTTTTAAGTATTAACGTATGGATTTGGTTATGGTTTGGGCCCCCTCCCTCTCCACCTCATACAAACTACAAGAACTTCAAACCTTACACTATGCATTGAACCATGAACTTATCAAATGTTTGTTACCTACATTGAACTTATCAAATGTTTGTTACCTACATACCGCCCATATTCCAATCATAACTCCTGATATGTATCGGTTTTATTCCATTCATTTATCTCGCTATTATACCGGCCATATTCCATTCATTACTCCCGACATAGTATCGGCCATATTCCATTCATCACTCTCGGTATAGTACCAGCCACATTCCATTCATATCTTATGGTATAGTACCTACCACATTCCAATCATTGGTCCTGGTATAGTACCGGCCATATTCCAATCACCACTCTTGGTATAGTACCAGCCATATTCCATTCATCACTCTTGTTATAGTAATGAAGGTGGAAAGGGTTTTTTTTTTTTAAGTGTGTGGGAAGTTTTTAACAAGGGACTAGCTAGTTGGAAGGGTAGGTGTGTGGACTAAGACCTCCCATACTCCATGTGATAATATTTTGGGCTTAAGGCCCTTTTCTTTATGATTCCAAACCTTCAAATGTTGAACTTATTCTTATACTAAAGAGGGGGGGTGAATTAGTATAAGATACTTTTTACTTTGTTTAACCATTCATCAATCATTCATTAATTGAGAAACAATAATCACATATAAACTCAAATCACAATGCACATAATTTAACATGGAAACCCAATCAAGAGAAAACCATAAAACTTATCTTTATAAATTCATGTAGGCACCGACCTACTATTACAAATATTTTAGGCACCAACCTACTGGAGACACCAATCTCCTTAACTAAGAACCAACTTAGCAAGATGTAGGCACCAACCTACTGGAGACACCAATCTCCTCAACTGAGAACCAACCTATTGTTACAAATATTTTAGGCACTAATCTCCTTAATTAAGCACCAAATCAGCAATATGTAGCCACCAACCTACTGGAGACACCAATCTCCTCAACTGAGCACCAACCCAGCAGCACCTCTAGGCACCAACCCAGCAGCACATGTATGCACCAACCTATTGTTACAATATTTTCAGGAACCCATCTTTTGGAGACACCAATCCCCTTAGCAAATCACCAACTCAATCATATATGTGTAGACACCAATCCAAGATCTTCATACATAGAGTATTTCTGACTTCACTCGCGTGCTTCATTCCACAAACAAGCCTTCAAACCCTATTCACTTGTATCCTTCATTCCCTAGCGAGTCTCATAGCATCATTCCCAGAATACAACCTCAAAATAGCACACATTCCATCATCACAACCTCAAAACAGTGCACATGAAAATATCACAACCTCAAAGCAGTGCACATGGAAACATCACAACCTCATAGCGCACACGGAAACATCACAACCTCGTAGAAACGCACACATTAGCATCACAACCTCATAGAGCACATGGAAACATCACAACCTCATAGCAGCACACATGGCAGTAGACCTTCATTCCTTCTTATCACACCTTGAGAATAAGAAAGACCCCAAGAAAATCCCTTAAACTTCTCTTGCACACCTTTAGATCACAAAAAGACACTGTGGCTCCTTTAGCGCACCTCAGATCGCTTATGCGTGCCTCAAACTTAATCTCTTGCTTGGTTTCACAACAAATGTGAAAATCTATCTTGTATTTATAGTAATTTTGTCCCCAGTTTCAGAGTTGACCTATAAAGACTGGTTGAGCCGACCTCAATTTTTGGCTGGGTTGTCGGATAGAAAAATTCATATATCCTCATTCCTAGGGAGTTAGAGGGAATTCCATATATCATTGAAAAGGTCTCGGAATAATATTTCCAACAATGTATTTTTTTCTCCCACCTGAGATTGGTATGTAAGGTAAAAATGCCTTCAAAGATAGGGTATCCAAACTGACCATCAAAAATCCAAAAGTAATACTTTCAACAATCTCCATCTTGCAATCTTTGTCTTGGACATATGTAGGATTGTAATATGTATATTGGACATCTATATTCTCCCCATGTCTTTGACATCAATGAAAACAATATTTCCAACACCTGCCAAATTCCAATCATCGCTCCCAGTATAGTACTAGCCATATTCCAATCATCACTCCTAGTATAGTACCATCCATATTCCATCCATCGCTTTCGGTATAGTAATGAAGGTGGAAAGGGTTTTTTTTTTAACAAATTGCATGGGGATTTTTTAACAAGGGACTGGCTAGTTGGAAGGGGAGGTGTGTGCACTACCCTCTCCCATACTCCACATGATAATGTTTTGGGCTTAGGTCCCTTTCCTTTATGACTCCAAACCTTCAAATGTCACTTAAATACCCCCCCTTTTTATATTTAATCCATTTACTCATTTGTTAAATTATTTTCAAATCCAAATAATTATAATTTAACTAAAATTATTAAAAATTAAAATATTCAAACCTTTTTCCAGAAAAAAATTGAGTTAGACCCAACTTAATTTTGTGCATAGACCCAAAATGAAGGGCACTGACAAGTCACCTTGTTGAGGGAGATTTCAAAGGATCATAACTTGTGCATATGATGTTTGATTGGGGTACCATTGTTTGCGACGCAAAGAGCACGGGGATATGCTTCTGGTGAGATAACTTACCATGTCTTTCAAACATTCCATCAGTGTCATGACTAACAAGGCTAACTTGGGTGAGAAATTCTTGGCAATTGTTTTGACACTTTTGGGCCTCAGATTTTGATTCTGTCAATTATGTTGGAATCATAATCGCGTAATTCATATAGTTGTCCCACAATTATATTGGAATCATAATCCCGTAATTCATATAGTTGGAATCATTTTGATTCTATCAATTATGTTGGAATCAGGAATGAAAAATACACTTTGATGAACACCCAAAAATTGTAAGCAAAGGCATTTTTCAATGAAATTTTGGTTCTCGTTCTTGTTGCTTATTTGCCTCAATTCAGTTACATCAGTTCCTTTGTTATGTGTTTTATAAAATATCTTGATTCATACATTGGAGATGAGGTCATATGTCAGTGGATCAGAAATATAATCCTGTGAAAACAGTGAACTGGCATTTGGAGCGTTCAACATTGTTCAGGAGTTGGGAGGATCAATTTTCTTCTAAGATGCAATTCAGAGCCAGTGTAATTCCTATAGATGTTGCATTTAACCTAGATGATGATAGACGACACTTTCATGATCATGTTTATTCATAAAATCAAGAAGGCACAAAATGTTCATGTCGGTATGGTTTGTGTAATGAAAATTGTTGGTGACATGAAAAGACTTAATTACGACTGCAACATGAAGTAGATCGGGTGAGGTAGGAAATCAGTCATCAGTTATCTAGTCAAGAATGGAATAATTAATCATTAGAAATGATAGGAACCTAATTGATCGACACAACGAGGAGGATCTGCATTGGAGGAGAATGGGAGAGGCTTCAAGATAATAGAATATCATCGACACGGTCTATGTCGATGAGAAAAACAAGATCATTGTCGATACCCTTAGTGTTGATGAGGGGTTGAAAATTGTTTTCTAACATATCAGCAACAAAAGAGGTAAACTCGTCAACAAGCAGTGCATCATAGAGAGAGAGAGAGAGAGATTAACCTCACTTATACACTATGTATCGAGGAGAAAGGAAGGAACTTTGTCGATATGTGATCTATCGTGGAAGATGAAATGAACCTCGTCGATACACCATGTATCAGTGAATATGAGGGGAAGTACATCGGTGCATTAGCAACATAAACTTCATGATCGTCGATACATCGATAACATTAACCAATACTTAAGTGACATACATATATGAGATGATAGAAATATGTTCGGTGGTGTATCAATGGTTGATGAAAGATCAACCGCAAGTGTATCGATGGTCAAGGACTGATGGCGTCGATGTATTGACGAGGAAATCACTAAATCGTCAATATTATCTGTATCAATGGAGGAAGAATAATGTTCGTTGACACGCTATGTATCAGTGAAGAAAGAGGTAACTTTTTGATACTGTGTATCGGCATGTCAGAGTGATCTGAAGAAACACTGTAAATGGTAAAGTATGGAGAGTGTGAAGAGAAACTTTGCCTTTTTTGTTTGCATGAGAGGGTCTGAGAGGATTTCTAGTATAAAATTTGTGTGGGGGGGGGATGAATTTCTTATCTTATGGAAAAGGTAAGAGAATAAATTAAGGAGGGTGATGTGTTGGCACGACAGAAGCATTTGAAAAGTTGGTGTCTGACTAGTCACACGGGTAGTCTCTTTAGGAGATTATGGTATAGATATCTTAGGAATGGGATAAGGTGTGGGTTCCTTAGGAGGGTACTGATTGGTTGGTTTTGTTGTGACTGAGTTGATCATGCATAACTAGGAAGAATCTAAGGGTTCTAGAAGAGGTGGATTTCCCTGATAAGTGACTAGAAGAGATGGCTCTTGCAAGATTCATGGACCCACTTCTATGACTAGCGAGATATCTGAATGTGACCCTATGAGGGGAAGGATACTATCCAAATTTGTAGAAGGATTAGGCTCGTAATTTGTTAGTTGATCAAATGTGACAATATTCCCATTATCGAGGAAGAGCATGGTGCAAAACTTGAAAACATAGATGAAGCCACTTCCTTCATGGTGTACATATAACTACACCCAAGCAAGATGTTATAGTCCAAAGGGGCATCTATGACCTCAATGTTGATCAATATTGTTTTTCCTACTAGATAGATGGGGACGTTTTGATAGAGGCCTTCGAGTTGGGATGGATGACCATCATATGAACGAAGGGTGATGGCATGAGGAGTGAGCCGGAGGGAGCCAAGTTTCTACCAAATAGTTTTAAACATTATGCATATGGATGCAGCTTCATCCACAATGCACCTATGGATTGTGATGTTTTGAATTGTAGCAGGGATGTGGAAAGCTACCAATGAGGGGATATGTGGCTCTAAGTTGTCCAAATAAAAATTAATGAGGTGGGAATCTAACGGTTCGACTTCCCCCAATGTTGATAGAAAGGCCTTCCTTTGTGAAGGACAAGTTTGCAATACCTCCAATATAGACATGGTTGCAGGAGATTGATCCAATTCATCGATAAGGCTATAGATATGAGCTACCCTAGCGTGTGGGTTATGAACATTGCGCCTTAGAGGTGCTTGGAGTACATTTGTGGTGGGGTCACTACTAGAATTTGGGATCATCAAAGGTTGACCTGTTGGTAATTAGGGTGCTTTTGAAATTGTTGAAGTAGAATCGGGAGGCATGTCGTATTGATGATTGTGAATTTAGAGGAATTCTTCCTCTATTGTGAGGAGGATATTGTGATATACAGGATGGCTAGGTTGAGCTTGTCCTAGGTTAGGGTACTGACCCATTTGTTGTGTAGGTGGGCCCGCTTCCTATTGTGTGGTGATCACACCTTAATGACATATTGGGTTCTACAGAACCCTTGGTGTTTGGCGTTGAAGGTAGTTTTGTGGAACTTGCAGGGAAACATGTAGGGCAGGGGGTCTCTATACATTCATAGACTCCTTCATTCACTTGCAGTCAATGATATGGGGACAATGGTGAGTGTGATTCCCATACTCACTGCATAATGTGTGAGGAAAGTTGTTTCTAAGGTTTTTATTATTTCCTTGTCGTTGTTGTTCATTAGTGTTTCCCATATTCTGGTTTTGATTACCAAGGTTAGGATTTCCCCCTACTGCAGGGTTTTGTTGCTTAGGGTTCCACCTCGTCCCAGGTGTGTGTTGTATTTATTCTTCCCTTTATTTTTTGGAATTTTTTTGTTGGGTGTCCTACTGCATGGGTGAGGGTTGAACAAAGTTGACCCCCACTATTGTTGCTCTTGTGGTGGAAGGGTAGTAGGTTGAGGGGGACGAGGAAAAGGATAATATGGATTACTTTGTTTTGGAGGTCCATATGGGTAGTAATATGTTGTGGGTCCTCCTCCACTACTTGGGTTGTATGAAAACCCATGTACTTGTCCTTGAATCGACGTACTAGATTGGTGTACTAGATTCATTGGTTGTGTAGGGTGGTTCCCTGTAAGAATCTGAGGGGGAGGAGCTAGAAATATGGGATTGGGTACATAGGGTGTACTCATAGGAGGGGCACAATATGGATCTCCTCCATAAGGGTTTGGACATTGGTTAGCACCATATAAGGGTATGGGATGACCATAAGGGTTGAAGTGGGTCATTGATCCAATCATCCCATCTGTTGAATGTGATGCTCTGGGCCTTTCTTTACCAAATGGGAGGGAGTGAGGAGCATTCAGGAGAACCATGTAGAGATATCCTGATGGTGAGTAAATCAAATAAAATTTCAAGGCTTTCGCTATGGCCTCATCTTCATTTTGAGGCATGGTAGTGGCCACATATTTTGCAATGATGAGTACTAGTGATTTGATGAACCATTCTAGTTGTTGTTCCTTGGTAGTTTCAATTTCACACAAGCTTCACCTTCGACACCATTCGTGGATGTGATCCAAGATATGACTGGTAGTTGTTTGGCGGAAATCTGAGAGAATTTCCAAGCTTGTGTCATGGAATACTAGTAGTTGGAATAAATATTGAAATTATTTAGCTAAGGACTCAAAAGTCGCATGGGACCCTGACTTTTTGTCTACGCACCATTTCATGGATTAACTAGTTAAGGTTCTTTGAAACAATCATAATCAAATGGAATTATAAGTGATGTCATTATATGAGCACCAAAGGTGAAACGTCATGATATGGTTGGTTGGATCTTCTCCTATTTTACCATCAAACTTGGGAATATCTGATGGCAGCTTGGTGGGCGTGTTTGACCAAGTTGTATCATGTAAGATTGGATCATTCGTAAGTTTCATCAAATACAAAATATTTAATGAAGCCAAGTTTGGTAAATTGGGTGTTGGCCCAGCCATTATGTATGAATGTCGATAGTCGACTCCTTGGAAGGAAGGGCCACTGGATGGGTTATTTGGGATTTGTGTTGAGAAAGGTAGAACCAAGAAAATTTGAAACAATAACCACTACACTCAAAGGTGAACAGGGAGGTTGAACCAGTGAAGCAGAAAAATCAAGAATACCTCCCAATACTAGTGAGAGGCCTAGCAAGCGGCTCGAGCACCAGAGATTTTGTGGGTCCCCTATGATTCTAAACTAGCACTGAAGTGTGTAATTTGGGTAAGGTGACATGAGAAATGACAAGTTTTTTTAAACCAATATTGAATATGGCATACTTTAACAAAAGAACTAACAGTTGCATATGGTTAGTAATGAATGATAATAATTGTAAAGAAAAAATGTTGGTTGGTTAGGTTATGGTATTATCTGTGTGGGGAATAACACACAAAATGAATGTGTCATATAGGCCTATTGTCCTTCCTCTCAAATAAAATAATTCCTTCCAATATCACTCAAAAATGGGGCATGAACCCACCGGAAGAGGAACTAGTGAAGGTGTGAAAAAACAGTTATAATGAGGGGTAAAGGGGGCATATCCCGAAAGAGCTGGTGATATTTCCCAATAGCCACACAAAATCTAATTTGGGTGCAACTGCATCCCACAATTTTCATCTTTGTATAAAATCCTAGGTTGTTTCCACTAGGTTACCTCGTTAAAGTGTAGTAGGGGACTCTCGACCTCAAAAAGAAGTCATGGGATGGAAAGGGTATTGTTAGAACACTAAAGTATTTTTTTATCCTCCTAGATTCTTGTGAGCATAGGGAGGAGAGCATACTAATACAAGAATGAAATTTTTATACTCCTTTGAGTGTGTGGAAGTGTTTTGTGTGAAAACATGTGAATGTGAACAGAAAAAGTGGTTATAATTGCAACATGTGGGCGTTGTGGGGTCCTTTACTTTTTAACTTTAACCACTAGATTAATGTGAGCCTTGTGAAAAAATATAGGTCTAGATTGCAAGAAATGTGGGCATTTGGGTTGCTTTCAAATCCTTTTAAAACTCCCTAAGTGTTGCTTGCGAAAAGTAAACTATCCTAATTTGCACAATAATATGGATATGTATGGATCCTTACAAAGATTTAAAACTTCCTAATTGTTTTTTGTTGTAAGGGAGATGGAAGAAAAAAGTATACACCCCATTCTAATTCACCAAGGTCACTCCAAGGAGCATGAGGTGAAGATCATATTAGGATGTGAGTAAGAGGTTTCCTAGTCCCAAAAATTAACAATGAGTTGTAAAGAAAATATACCTACAAGTTTCAATGCTTCAATTAGCCATCCACATGGAGAACATAAAAAGATGTATGGTTCTTTTTAGCTCCCTGGTATCTAGTTTGGATAACTTACTGTGCAATAAGGTACTCAAAGTATAACTTATGAGATTTACAAAGTGCAGAAAAATAAGACCTAACAACTACCATTTGGGAAAAAACTGAAAAACCCAAAAAATATGTAAAAATTTGAGATACGTACGGGTTGCAGAAAGCATAGTCATGTTATTGGCACAAACTAGCATAGTGAGTGCAAATTCAGATATTGAGACAAAGAGAAAATAGTGCACTTACATGCATCTATTTCTTTGAAATCATCGATGATGTTGAATGACGACATGAAGAAAAAATATGAAGGAGATTTTCAATAACTGGGGTCTGCACACTCAAATTGAGTGCTCAAGAAGGCTAGTTAATAAACCTGCAAACATATAAAGGTAAGAAGAATGTCTCTTGAAGCCTATAGTGGGAGAATTTTCACTTGGGAACCTTGGTGGAGTTACCAATCTGTTCTTGCCTCTTTTTCACTTGGGTGTGAAAGAATGGAAAGTTTTGGTGTTAGTTGAGGCTTGACTATCACAACAGACAAATGGTTAGTGTTAGTGGAACATAATAGAAAAAATAACATAAACGAGATAAATAAATAATAGCATGAAATGGAATAACAAGAGTAAAATAAAGCAGAGTGTGTTATACCAATGGAATGACAATGAACACAACATCACAGGGAAGTTGGTGAGAAAGTGAGCTTACTCCTTCCTTCTTGGCACAAAATAAAAATGACGTGAAGTAATTCACCTAAGCTCTCAAGAGGAGAGAGGTTTGATGCACCAACCAAGGCTAATTATGAAGGTGTGAATGAACTTGAGAGAAAGAAGGATTCTCTAAGTTCAAACCAACAACATAATAATACATTGATTGTTTCTTCTTAATGCATACTCAAGTCATTATTTTATAGGATCTACTCAAGCTTTTATTTGTCTAGATCCAAGTGTGAAAGAGGATCCTTCATAGGGGTGGATCCCTTATTATTTGAGTGGTCCTGGAGCTATTCATATAGTTGGAGAATCGGACCTTTCAAGTACACCTAAGTTCAGGTTGTGTGAAATATAAATGGCTTCATAAATGTGACATCTGCAATATCAGCGTAGGTTTCGATGGTGAAAATCATGCTAAAGTGCACTAATATCACAAACTTCTTTTTGCTAGACCACATTGGTACACATGAATAGCGTTGAATGAGTTTTGGAAGGTTGCAAAGACTTTTAAAAACCCACTTCTCATAGTTATTTTCTTTGTTGAATGAGGCATGTTAATGCTAAGAGTATGTCCTTTGGCGTATTGAATTGGTGACTTCTCCGGTGATCACATATATATATTTTTGAGAAATCGTTTGGAGATAACACTTAGCATGGGTAAAGCAAGCAAAGAAAATTTGGAATACTTAAGGGTCAGCAATGCTTGGCTTTGAGAAGAGAATGAACACTTGAAGGAACAAGTCCAAATGTTCAAATAGAGGATAGAGAGGACTCGATTATGTTCAACTAGAGGAGGGGGGGGCAACACAAAATGGGAATTAAAATCTAAAAATCAATGGAAAATGTTTACATTTCTATATTTTGCACCATATGTTAGATCAAATCCCTTTTACGTTAGACTTGTATCACTATCCAAATAAGCTCTTATAATTGACTCAACCACCCCACTCTAATATGAGATATGGTAATATTCATTGCATCGGGGGAGGGGTGGGGGGTGACAACACAAAAATGGGAATTGAAATCTAAAAATCAATGGAAAATTCTTACATTTCTATCTTTTGCACCATATGTTAGATCAATTCCATTTTAATTTAGATTTGTATCACTATCCAAATAAGCTCTTATAATCAACTCAACCACCCCACTCTAATATGAGCTATGGTAATCTTCATTGCATCATTCTATCTGTATCATCTTCTAGTTTTACAATGTGTAAATGCATTGCATTCCACTCTCCACTATGTGGATGAAGAAAAAAATAGATTTAGTACACCAATCAAACTTAAAAAATTATGTACAAAGATAGTAATTACAACAAAATATAATACCTTTCACTTTTCTCCATCTACCTTTCTCTAACAACATATCCCCTTCCAATTTGTTGGTGGAATTAACATCCCAAAGTAGAGGCACATTAATATCACCCACTACTTGGGGTAAATACTAGCTAAAATACGCAATGGATTGATACACCATATAACCTTAAACCATTGATCCCTCTTGATGTGATATTTGTCTAACAAATGCCTTCAAGAGCCTCTCCACCAACCATATTTACCTTATTTTTATGGGTCCACATATTTCAATATCCTCAACTAGGTGTATGAGATAATGTTCTTGTGCATTGAAAAACATGGAGGTGGATACTTTTTCATTTCACACATTAAATGAGGAATATCTCTCTTCCAATACTTGATATATTATTGATATGGATTGGATCATTATATTTTTTTTCATCTATCTCAATCCTTTCAGAGTGGAAAACAATTGGAGGATTTATCTTTCAAGGCCATTTTAGTGGCAAGGCCCGGTTTGGAAAATTAGGGTGCAGAACCTTCCGAGGCCATTTTGAGGCATAAAAATGAATTTTTTAGGGTTAATACTTTCAAAGTATATCTATGACATCGTGAAACTATTCTCCACATCAATACCTTTCCAACGATGCAAAAATTGCGTCAAGCGGAGCTCGTATGAAAAATTTATGCCTCCCGCAAGTTGACCTACCATGTTGACCACCATGGTACGAGAGGATGCCAAACCATCCCCCATTACTCATGCATATGGGGCTAGATACATATTTAAATTCAATAAGATTCTATAAGTTCCAAAACCCTATCATAATTGAGGTTTGAGGAAGTCAAAAACCTACCCCTAGATGGTTATCGGGCTATGTTAAATATTGGGCCACTACGAGGAGAAGGGGTTCCATTATTTTGCATTGTGTCTTGTTCCATAGCTGAGAAAAACATCTAAGAGTGGTATTATGTGAGCATAACAAAGGAGAAGAGATTTTTTAGAAACCATATAGGCCACGGGTCAAAGGAAACTCCACAGAGAGTACCTCTTTCTTTGTACTTGCATCATTTCAATACGAGAGAAGAGAGAGCAGAGCAGACTCACCTTCTAGATGGGTTTTCTCTCGTATTGGGTTTCTCAGGTCATATATTGTGTTTATTTATGTATGGTGTGATTGTATTTAATTGTTCTCTATTTTCTTCATTTTATCTATTTCATGCATAAGCAGAAAAATCAGTAACTAAATATTCTAGAAATCTAAAGGAAAAATAACCTTAATAATAAATATTTTAGTTATTTATCGGATTTTTTGTGATGAACTATTCCAGTGGAATATCAAGGATAGTTTATAAATCATATTGGTATCAGAGCAGGTTTTGTTTTTTGGGTATTTTTGGGAAAGTTGTAAGATTTAGGAATCGTCTTAAAGACAAGTCGTGGAAACCCTAGCCATGGCGGACTAGAATGTCCATAACAACCCTTGAGATCCAGCAGAAGAGATATTTGAGAGGTTGGAAGCGCAAGTTGTCGACATCAATCGCAATATGAACCTCCTCATGGAGGCTCTAGCAACAAATCTTGGACTTTTCGGAGATGGAGGCTCTAACTCAGAGATCGGATCGGAGGGGAAATTGGGAAATCATGAAGACTTAAGAAAGGAGTCACAGAAGAAATATGAGAAAGAATAGTCGAGTTTAAGTACCATTAACCATTCATAGTCCCTATTCAAGATGGAAGAGAAAGGGGACATAAATTCATACTGAGGTAGAATATTTTAGTGTTCACCATATAGATGAAGGGTAGAATATTTCATTTGCTAGATTGAAGTTAGAGGGCCATGCTTTAACTTGGTGGGAAAACCACATGGAAACACTCATGTTAGAAGGTGATCCAATAGTAACTAGGTGGGAGGAATTTGAAACCCTCATCAAGTCCCAACTCTACCCTATTGGGTATGTAGAGGACCAATGGATTTGGTGGCACTACTTCGGGCAGAGGTAGGGGAAAATTGTATAGGAGTACATCACTGAATTCAAAAAGATGCCCATCATGTTGGGTATCTCTCCCAAGAACCTAGATGTACTCCTCCAGTATCTTGGGTTTTTTCATAGTCATCTATGAAAGAAGGTGATGTTATTCAATCCAAGGAAAATGGTTGAGGCCTGTGTACAGGCACAATACCTAGAAAACATAGGCCAAAATAAGGGGCATCCAAGTGGTTCGAAGCAGACAGATCACTAGGAAGCTTTCAAGGAGGAGAATAAGAAGCGAAAATGGGGAAAAGATAAGAACACAACAACCACTGCACATCAAAGTAAAGATACCAGTGGCCATTGCAATCATTGCAACATTTATGGCCACACCAAGGAAATATGTTTGAAACTACATTCAAATATGAACCCGAAGAACTGCAAGAAGGACAAAAAGAAAAAGAACCTTCTAGCCACATATTCAATAAATCAGATTGAAAGTAGCTCATATGTGGATGAAAATATTCTCTACACATCTTTGCAGGTGAAGGTGAATCTAAGTAGATTTCATCACCAGGAAGAGAAGGAGATGACCAAGCTCTTCCACATCAATATTCAGGTCAATAAGACCAAGATACATGCTATGTTCAACTCTAGTTTATAGGATAATCCTACATAGCAACATTTCTGGTCAAAAATCTTGGATTGGAGGTTCAAAATCATCCTAGCCCATATCCATTGGGTTGGGTAAACAAGAATGCATAGATAAAGGTAACAAAATAGTGCAAGATTAAATTTATTGTAAGTGTTGATTTTATATATGAAGTGGAATTGGATGTAGTACCTCTTGATGTGTGTGGAGTAGTGTTTAGAATCTCTTACATGTATATGAGGGATGAAATCTTCATGTGGGGAGACAACCAATATTGATTAATAAAGGATGAGAACTCCTACATCATCAATGTGCATAAAGGAAAGTCAAATATCTCACTGGTAAGTGCCAAAAAATCCAAGAATTTCATTAGTTCTACTAAGAAATATGTTTTATTTTTCTTAAGAGAAAATCCATTTGATGATGAGTCAATTAGAGTGAAGGCGTCCCTAGGGGGGTATACTAAAGAATAGAAACATTGGTTGGAGAATTTTCTATGGGAATATAGAGAAGTGTTCAAGGAGCCTAAAGGGATACCACCCAAGAGGGATGTGGAGCACGAAATAGAATTATTGTTAGACTCCCCGTTGTTGAATATTGGGTTGTATAGACAATATGTTCTAGAAGTGAATAAAGTAAAGATGCAGTTGCAGTAGTTTTTGGAGTAGGGTGTGAACCACAAGTATCTCACCTTGTGGTTCACCCATCATAATTGTACCTAATAAGGATGGGACATAGAGAATGTGTATCGATTATAGGGCATTGAACAAGATTACACTGAAGAATTGGTACCCTCTGCCAAGGATCGATGATATTTTGGACCAGCTATAGCATGCCAAGTACTTCACTAAGTTGGATTTGAAATCAAGATATCACCAAGTATGAATCAAAGAAGAAGATAATTGGAAGATCGCCTTCAAGACAAGGCAAGGTTTGTATGAGTGGTTCGTTATGTCATTTGGTTTATGCAATGCACCAGCTACATTTATGAGACTAATGAATGGTGTTTTATGCCCTTATATAGATTCAATTGTTATTATTTATTTGGATGATATATTGGTTTATAGCGCTACCTAGGAGGAGCACATCTCACTTTTTATGCAGGTGTTAGAGACTTTGAAAAAACACCAGCCTTTGTTCAATCTCAATAAATGTGAGTTTTCTCAGTAGTCTTTGGTGTATTTGGAGTATATGATCAGTGGAGGGGAGCTCAATATAAATCCCACGATGATGGAGCCCATCATGAAATGGCCAGTTTCTACAAATTTCATTGAATTTAGAATTTTTGTTGGGACAACACAATACTTGTGGAAGTTCATAACTTCATTTTCAATGGTAGCTTCACCAATCCACGCCATAACAGCCAGTAATAAGAATTTTTGATGGGAGAAGAATTAGTAAAAGGCCTTTGATGAGTTGAAAATAAAGATCAGTCAAGCACCAGTGCTCGCACTACCAAAATTGCAGAATCCCTTTGAAGTGGAGACAAATGCAAGTGGGTATGCCATGGGAGAAGTTTTGATGCAAGGAAGAAGGTTGGTATGCTATCATTCTAAATTATTTCAAGGGTCAGTTCTCAACTACTCTACCTACAACAAGGAGTTATATTCCTTGGTACAAGATGTCAAAAAGTGGAAGCACTATTCGATGGGAAAGGAGACCATCATCCACATAGATCACCAGCCACTACAATATTTGCAGGCCTAGAGTAAGCTACAACAAACTAGGCATTACAAGTGGATGGAGTTTTTACAACAATTTCATCTAGTCATCAAGTATAAGAAGGGTAGCACAAATAAGTTGGCATACATGATTTCATGTCCACCCACATCCAAAATTACAACTTTGGGAACTCTGATGCACATGGAGCCTTTTACCCATGATGCATACAAAAAGGCATACACTGAAGATTGAGACTTTAAGGGGTTGTTTTAGCAGCTACAAGGACAAATTCATATAGAAGAAGGTGATGGCAAGGTTAACTATCATTTCCATAATGGTTTACTTGACAAGCTCTGTGTTCATAAAGGTGAACGATTACATCTTATCAGAGAGGCTCACGCTTCCAAGGTTGCATGACATTTTGGTTTTGGGAAGACAATTGTCAACTTACAAAGGTATGTGTATTGGCCCATAATGCAAGATGTAGCATGATATATTATAGGATGTATACTTTGTTGTACTAACAAACCCAACAACAGGAAACAAGGTATATACAATCTCTTATATGTACCCACTCGACCTTGGGAAAGCACTTCCATGGATTTTGTGGGAGGTTTACCAACCACACGGAAGGGACGTGACTATTTGTTTGCATTAGTTGACATGTTAAACAAAATGTGCATTCCCATTCCTTGTAAAAATACCATCAAGGTGTAGGAAGTAGCAAACTTGTTCTTTGAATAGGTCTAGGTTCACTTTGGGATACCAAGGAGCATCATCTCAGATAGGGATACTGAATTTCTCAATGCATTTTGGACTACATTGTGGGAGAAGACAGACACTAAGTTGAAGAGGTCTACAACATTTCATCCACGGACAATTGGACAGACGGAAGTAGTCAACGGGACTTTGGTGAAGCTTTTGAGGGGTTACAATCAGAAGCATCTGAAGACATGGGATGAAAATATGATCTATATGTGGCACTCTTATAACAGAGCAATCCACACTTCTACTGGTAAGTCACCTTTTGAAACTTTCCTTGGGTTTTTTCCACATTCACCCTTAGATGTTGTGTATGGACAGGAAGGAGGAGTGAGGGGATCTCACAGGAGATGCATTAAAAGTATAAAAAGTTGTTGAGAAGATCAGGCAGATCCATTTACAAGTACAAGAGACATTGAAGAAGTCACAGGAAAAATACAAGGATAGACATGACTAGCACATAATAGAGAGAACATTTAGAGTGGGAGATAGAGTATGGTTATAGTTGAATAAGGAAAGACTACAAGGTCCTCGTAAGAATATCAAGGCTCTATGGTATGGTCCTTTAGAGGTATTAGAAAAGGTGGGAGATAACACCTGCAAACTCAATCTACCCCCATACATGTGCATTTACTCGGAAGTGAATGTGGATAATCTCAAACTCTATGAGCCCTCCATGTTGAATCAAGAGGAGGAGAAAGTCTTACCTTCCATAAAGGATTTAGCACCAGATTCTCAGGTAGAGTTGGCAGAGGACATATTTTTGTTAAAGAAATTCATAACTACAAGACAGGGATAGCATGACCTTTGTCAGATTGGGTTGAAAGGACAACTTCCAGGTTAAACAAAGTGGTACTCCAAGGAGAAGGTAGAGGAAAATTTTCCTCACCTTATTTAGTAAATATTTTGGGAACAAAAAGCCTCCCTAAATGGGGAGGTATGATTCGGATTAGATCATTATATTGTTTTCCATCTATCTCGATCCTTTAAAAGTGGAAAATATTGGAGGAATCAGCTTGCAGGGCCATTTTAGTGGTAGGTCCCAAATTGGAAAATTGGGGTCTGGAACCTTTCGGGGCCATTTTAAGGCATCAAGTGGCATTTTGGGGGGTTATAACTTTCCCAGCATAGTTTAAACCTTGTGGCGTTATTCTACACATCGAGAACTTTCCAACAGTGCAAAAATCGTGTCAAGTGAAGCTCGTATGCAAAAGTTATGATGAGAAGGGGTTCCATTATTTTGCATTGTATCTTGTTCCATAGCTGAGGAAAATGTCTAAGAGTGGTATTCTATGAGAATAAAAGAGGAGGAGAGATTTTGTAGTGACCATATAGGCCATAGGTCAAAGGAAACTCCACAGAGAGTGTCTTTCTTTCTACTTTCATCATTTATATACCAGAGAAAAGAGAACAGAGCAGCCTCACCTTCTAGTTGGGTTTTCTCCCGTATTGGGTTTCTCAGGTCATATCTTGTGTTTATTTATGGATGGTATGATTGTATTTTATTGTTCTCTATTTTACGCATTTTATCTATTCTATTCATAAGAAGAAAAATCAGTAACTAAATATTCTAGAAATCTAAAGGAAAAATAACCTTACTAATAAAGATTTTAGTTATTTATCAGATTTGTTGTGATGAACTGTTCCAGTGGAATATCTACATCAGTTTACAGATCAATTCTAAATGGTTTTTTTTAGATGACAACCATCTAAAAGTGAAAAGAAATTGTGTGCCAACAAATGTCAACAAGTTCTATAAGTAACATTTCAATTGTAAGTTTTTACTTACCTCTCATACCTGCCAAGATCATATAACTTGCTTTATGTTATATTCAATGTTGTTTGGGAGAGCAAGAGGTAGAACAAATTGTAACAAAGAAAGAAGCAGTATCATCTAATTTTGATTAGAAACAAACATTTATTGCTAACAAATAATGTATATATCATAAGATGATAAATATTAGAAAAATTCAAACCTTAATAAAGGTATGTCAATCATGAGTCTTTGACCCACCAAAATCATCTTTTTAAGTTAATATATTATTGATGTTCGGAGAAAAACTAGTGGAAAATTTAATCCTCTCTATAACCTCTTTTACAAGATCGCTCTCTTGCTCTATTAATAACCATGGAAGATTGGTTGGTTGTCCATCACTATAGCAATGATTTGATGTTGCATTGTGTTGGCTTCCTCAATGTCACTAATAAGTTTAGCAATTTTGTCCTTGTTATTCCCTCCATCTATAATTTTCCATAAGCATTAAGTGACATTTTTTCCAATATGCATTGTGTCAAACAAATGAGATATTTGTAAGTGCTCATAGAAGGGAAACCAACTGAATTGGATGGAGTATCATTTCAAACCTCATGGAATCCCACCTTTATGACCTTTGAAAAACATAAATGGAAACACAGTTTTTATCAAAGTAAATATAAAAAAATAATACCAATAAAAAATATGGTTGTAACTGAAACCACTTGCTTACCACAATTATTCTCAAATGTTTTTTTCCATAGTTAAGGCCTCTGTTATCCCTCGAGATGTTACAGGTTGCTATTGGAATGATGTTGAGGCATTCTGTGGGCTAAAACTCAAGATGAGTCTTAAAGCCATATGTGTAGTAAAGAAATATTATGCAATATTTATTGGGTCTCTCTCTCTCTCTCTCTCTCTCTCTCTCTCTCTCAAATAGTAATAGCTCATATGATAAGAACTCTCGAGATCAAGAGGCATATTTTCATGAGTGTTTCAAACAATTAAGATTTTAGGGTGAGTGAATTGGTGAATTAGAAGAAAAACAAGATAAACATACAAGGCATTGTTGAGAATGAATCTTGTAGTTTATGGAAAAAGAATAACATATTGAGCAATCAAGAATTCAGCAATTCTAACAAATGTACACAAATCTACGAAAACATGCTTCAAGATAGTTATACATCTTCATACATTCAAATACATGGAGGTGCCATATGCACATCATTTAAATGCATAAAGAAATGACAAGAAATGGTCATTTGTTAAGAGGAAATCACTTCTATGCCATGACTAGACATCATACAATCACACTGAATATGGTGCATAATCTGTTGCTTAAGCTTTTATTAATCAGATCCGATACAAGAATCCAAATTGGGAGAGGCGGCTTTACAAGAAGACATACACAAAAAGAAGAAGAGTTATAGACTGAAACATAATGGAGGGAATGAATCTCTTGAGGCATGTTGTCTTAACCATCTGTTTGTGCTTGAGGTATGTTGATCAAATAGCTTTGAGTATAAGACACTCTTTAATTCCGCAAAGTGCCAACCCTAAAAATGAGTGCCTTATCCCTTTTTATAAGTACCTTAGTTGTGACAAAACCATTCATTGGATCCAATACTGCTTCTTGATACCATCTTTGGTTTTCCAAATGATTTTTATTGGGTAAAAATTGTTTTTACCGCCAGAGTGAAAACTTGTTGATGTGTCATGAGGAGAGCATCCTTTGTCCAATTGGGCTTCTGTTTGGATTCTTCTAAGTGGCTCAATTGAGTTTGAATGCTACATTGGACGCATTCAACCTTTGAACAATTGAGGTCCTTGGTTGGATGGAAAAACATCTAACCGTTTCCTCTCAGCCACCACCACTCAGTGACGCAGAACATAATCGACCAACCCTTTGAATCCTCTACCTCAAGCTTCTATGGGGCATTGGTCAGATTGTGCAATTGCACCTTAGGATGGACTACAGGACGTCCCACTACTTTCATATCTGATGAGTGCATGCAGAGAGGGACCTTCCCCTCCTTTGCATTGGCGGAAAAAACTCATCATGCACATGTAGCCAAGATGGCTGGTTGGTCCCTCCTGAGGGGAGAGACTATGCAGGTGGGTCATCTTCTATGACACCTGGCATCTAAGTAACTCACCTTTAGAAACTAAACCACTAGCAGGTTGGTTTCTTTTGTTCTTGAGGCTTTATCTTATAAGGCCTTGAAAGGTATTTGTGGAGGGCATTAGTGGGGGGGGAATGATTTGTACACATGCCAGTGATATTTGAGATCTGAAGCTTTCTCGAGTGTGCATGCATGTGGTCGTTGACTCCCATTCTTCATCAGTTGTATCTGACCTTGTGATGATTGGCAATGATATTTATGCATGAGGCCAAATGTCACGTTGTATGTTTTCACATTCTCCACTAGTTGGATTTCATTCATCATACAGAGCCAACACCTATGACCAACTCTCAACCCATCATTGATATTGGTCCCCATGAAATGCATACTAGTGAGAAATTATTTAAAGGTTTGAGATATCAATGTGGATTTGAAACCTCAACATGACCCTTTCTAAGTAGCATGTCACAATCATCTTGTGCTAGAATTACTTTAAATAACTCTCTTTTCAGTCCTATTGTGCATGACAAATTGGCATGCACAGCAGCTCTATGGCTTCTGTGCATGCCATATTTATGCACGAGGCCAAATGTCACATTGTATGTTTTCTAATCCTTTAGTTGATTTGGCGCATCAACTTCATAACACAATTTGCAACCTATTGAAAACCCCCTTCTGCATGCTTTTAAGGCCACATGTCACCTTCTCTTTGGCTCGGTCTTTTGAAAATTTGGGGAGAGCACGAAATTTTGAGTGACATCAGCATGGTCCCATGGACATGTGGCAGCTTTGTATTGGTCCATGTTGACACCTATGTGGCAAGGGGGAGCTACATGCCACTAGTGTCAAGGCATTTTTATGTATGCTAGGCCCTTCGTCCAGGTAGCAGATGTGGATTTTCCCTGATGAGTGCCCGACTAGCACGCCACTCTGTCACTAATCTGTCCAAATGACTGCAATGGAGTGTTGAATCAGTTACACGTGTTGTTGAGTTGGTGGACAGGTGCGTGTTTTGTATTGGAGGTGGTTTGGTGAAACCACAATACCATTGTCGCAACCCAAGGATGACGGCTTCTCCTTATGTTTTCTTGTCATGCGATACCATACATCATGTGACATGTGTCCCTTCAAATCATTGTCTCACCCCTTGGGCTCATTATTTCTTGTGCATGTTCATGGTGCGACATTGATCATAAGTCATCGATATGCCTCACTTGTAGCCATCCGATGATTGGGCCCCGCAAATTCATTAGCTCAATCTCGACGTGTGGTCTCGTGGTAAACTTTTCAATCTCAACTAAATGTGATGTCAGTTAAGTGACATCCTTAATGTTGGTTAAACGACGTTAGAGGATGCATGTTGCTTAAGCAATGTCTGTCATGGAAAAAAATATAAAAACAAGCATTGATTTCACATTTTTTAACTGAATTTCGACATTAAAAGGGGATTTTTCATCAAATGTCAATTCAAACGTCGAATTTTGACCCCGAATGTAATAATGCTTTGATTGGGTTCATAGTTACTTAGAATGCTTCATTATAGGTCCACAATGACCCAAATCCATTTGGGTTTGCTATTTATGAGATCAAATGAGTCAAATCTTCCTTAATATTTCATGTTCTTAAAACACTAAGCGAATCATGGATTTCCTAACTATACTACCATTGTATATTGCAAATGATAGAACAAGCAATGTATGCCAATGTGAAACCTATGATATGACCTCAAAAACTCACGATTTGTGGTCAAACCATGTGGTTTGGTCCTGGTACAAATCTCTATCTATAATGGTTAGTTCATCATTCACTTACACCTTGAGGCCAATCATTTCTAACTTATACCATTTAATTCCTCACTATAAACTCTAGGATTTTCTTTCCCCGTCTCATTATCTGGCAGGTACACACTCAAATTGACATCAAATCTTGATCTTTCTTCCTAATTCACTTAACAATCTCTAGGGCTACTTGCATTTGTCTTCTCCAACACCTCAATGGGGATGTTTTACTATTAGTTTGGCTCCAACCTTGTGCGGTTATTATTTCACCCTAGGGCATCTCAAAAGGCTTAGGCTTAGCGCTCTCATACCTTCAATTCAACCCTACAATATCAAAGGAGGTTTCAACACGACTAGAACAAGGGAGGTATCAAACCCTTCTAAGGGCACTTGGGTCTCCATTCAATGCATATTATTATACCATTATTTGCAGATCTATTATTTTAATACTTTCTATTGTTGATTGGTGCAACTTTATTTTGCAATAGGATTATGCTATGTGTGGAGGATCATTTATGAGGTGGAACACTCTCTTAAAGGTTTGTCATAACTTTCATCTTTGGTGCAAGAAGCTTCGACACCTATAGCAACACTCATCCAATTGAGTTCTTTCCATTTCCTGTCTTTCATTTCTATCATTTAGATTAATTGGCTCACTAAGAGACAATGGGAATTAACTCTAAGTTAGATAGCATTTCTTTTGTTCTTTTGTTGTTCTTTCCATTTTCTCTCTTTCGTTTCCATCATTTAGATTAATTGGCTCACTTAGAGACAATGAGAGTTAACTCTAAGTTAGATAGCATTTATTTTATTCATTTGTTGTTATTTATTTGATGAAAACCCTAATTGAAGTACCCTAATTCACCTCTAATTAATCTAGAAGCCTTGTTCCCTTCTCTTTCCTTCATGTCTCCTTCCTCTTTGTTGAAATGTTTGTTGTAAGGTGGTGGTGGTTCTCCATCCATACTCATACACTACACATTTTTAAACTTATATCTTTAGAATCAAACATGTGTTTCTTTCATGCATTTTAATATAGCATTGAAACGACATGCATGTTAAGAGTAATACAACTTGATATCAAAGCTTAAATCATTGTAAAAGTTGCATGTGTTAGTAGTATAACATTGAAACGACATGCATGTTAAGGGTAATACAACTTGATATCAAAGTTTGAATCATTATATAAGTTGCATGTGTTAGAATCATTTTATATCGAGTTATATCAAAAGTGTGTTTAGGGTAATACAACTTGATGTCAAAGTTTGAATTATTATTTAAGTTTCATGTGTTAGAATCATTTTATATAGAGTTATATCAAAAGTGTGTTTGGGACAATTACATGTTGATATCTAAGTTGTGTGTGGGAGAGGTGTTATTACAAGTAATGTTAACATTATAAAGTTGAGCTATTACATAAGGTAAGTAATATCCCCATATCTAAGTTGTATGTGGAAGTTGTATGTGGAAGAGGTGTTACGATAAGTAATATTAACATTATAAAGTTGAGCTATTACATAAGGTAAATAATCTCCCAAGATTCTGTGTCCCACAAACAAGTGAGTTTAATACATTAATAATTTGGCATCTTTATTAGAAGAGTCAGTCGAGTCTCAATAGACTTCAACATAATCAATGAGAATTGAGAAGACTGTGTCCTACAAAGAAGTGAATCTAATACATTAATAATATGATAGTATTAATAATTTGACATCTAGATAAAGTGACATCTTAAATTAAATTATTTATCTAGCAATTAGATTATTTATCTAGCAAAGAAAATGACCTAATATATTATAATTTAGCATCTAATTAAAGATGTAATAGCTCAACTTTATAATGTTAACATTACTTGTTATATCCCCATATCTAAGTTGTATGTGAAAGTTCTATGTGGAAGAGGTGTTACAATAAGTAATATTAACATTATAAAGTTGAGCTATTACATAAGGTAAATAACCTCCCGAGATTCTGTGTCCCACAAACAAGTGAGTTTAATACATTAATAATTTGGCATCTTTATTAGAAGAGTCAATCGAGTCTCAATAGACTTCAACATAATCAATGAGAATTGAGACTTCAACATAATCAATGAGAATTGAGAAAACTTTGTCCTACAAAGAAGTGAATCTAATACATTAATAATATGATAGGATTAATAATTTGACATCTAGATAAAATGAGATCTTAAATTAAATTATTTATCTAACAATTAGATTATTTTATCTAGCAAAGAAGATCACCTAATATATTATAATTTAGCATCTAATTAAAAATGAAACTTAAACTAAATTATTATTGTTACTATAAATATTAAATATTTCAAATTTATCATCCTATCCTTAATATATGATAATTTAATCCTATCTTTAATATATGATAATTTAATGCAATTATTTACCATAAAACAATAAATTTACTTCTTTAATATATGACAATTTAATGCAATTATTTATCATAAAACAATAAATTTACTTATACTATATTTTAATACAATATCACTAAAGAAATAATTGTTTTTATGTAATCTTTTAATATGGGCAAGTTTGAAATTTACTTATACTATATTTTAATACAATATCACTAAAGAAATAATTGTTTTTATGTAATCTTTTAATATGGGCAAGTTTGTATTTGCTATTGCAATGTAAAGTTTTTGTAAGTTGATCACAAGTTCAAATTTAGAGGAGTTAGGGTATGTATATCTAAATAGACTTTAATGCTTTCAAATTGTTGAGCAGAAATAGAGAATCTCATACACCAATTTAATATCTACCTTGATTGTGATCTTAAAATCATAAAAGTGATTCTCGCCCAAAATAGAGATCTCATACACCAATTTAATATCTAACTTAATTGTAATCTTAAAATCATAAAAATGATTCTCGCCCAAAATAGACTATTCAAATGGACCATTCCCATTGATCATTGAACCATTCCCATTGATCATTGATCAGTTCTCAGTTCTCAACCCAACCCTGGACATCAATTCTCAGTTCTCAACCCAACCCTGGACCATCCCCATTGATCAGTTCTAAACCCAACCCTGAATTAGACTTTTTGTAAGTCTTATACTCTACCTCATTATGGCCCTCACATATTAATAAGAATATATGAATGAAATTGGCTACGGGGAGATTAGATTTGCGTTGAGGAAAAACGTTGTAAAAATAAGGGTGAGGAAGCTGAAAACCCCTTGTGTGACATGAACAGCCTTACCTTGTATGATCCGATTTGGCCGCCTCTCCATAAAAGATACAGCTGCCTTTCTTTCAAGGGTATCCTTTCGGTGCGTATTATGCTGCAACATCATTGCGGTTCGCATCTATTGATATATGCATGATTGAAAACCGTTTTCACTTTGCCTTTTTTATTAAAATCTAAAAACATTATTTTAATCACGCTAGAATGATGACCCATCATCATAGTTTGACTTGACCGGGAGACATAATTGACAAGATTTGGACTTTTGCCAAATAAAGCATGGACCTTAGTTTGGACAAATGAACATGATAGGTGTTTAATAAGCACCCAGTTGGACTGGGGCCAGCATGCTGAAAGTTTTCCAATGATCCAAATTGTTCAACATTCTTAGATGTCCCACAAGTTTTGTTCAATGGAAATCAGACTGTCTAAACAAATTGAGTGTACCATATGATTACCACCACCAATGGAAATCAGTTGGTGAGGACTGGACAGCGCTTTACTATTTACTCCACAGCGCCCCTTCCACTTCTGCACTCCAGACGCTTTCTAATAATTTGACATTTGTTCTTTAGGGCCCATCTCAACCGCAAGTCAGAGTTGCCAAGAGTAGCACCTGATGTTTCACAATTTTCATCAGTGAAATTTATGCTGCCTGGATTTTGAAGGCAGAAGGATATAATTTGTAAAGAGATATCAACTGTGTTTTTCCCCTTAAAATGTCTCCCAGTGACAATTATCCAGCCTGCATTCACTATGCATATTGTCCCGTGTATTACCTGCGTCCAGCCGTCAGAACTGAAAATATATACATTCTGTCGGTGGACAAATTCAAGTGAAATATATACAATCCTTCAGCTTACATATCTAAGGGAAATATATACACACATTTTTTCAGCTGACAAAACTCAGCTCAATCAGAACTGTACTCTATGCTTATGGGCTTATAAGTTACCCATAATCGCCATTCATGGCCTTCTAAAAGCCTACATCGACTGATTCCACTGTATCTGTAGAGTTCCAATTCCTTTTAAATAAATATTGTAACAAGATTCCATACACCACAAACACACATTGACGCCACATCTAAAAGAAATGCAGGATGAGCGTTGCAAGTTCAACAGGTAAAGACGTTTAGAGAGTAAACTCTGTAGAGTTCCAATTATTTTTAAATAAATATTGTAACAAGATTCCCTACACCCCAAACATCTGAACTTCAATCTATTGCATATTTGCATTTCAGATTTGAAGATTCCGTCCAATTGCATATTCCGTCCATCGAACGGGTAACGGTAGTTAACCGTTGACTTTGCTCCATTCTCGTTGGATGGACAGAATCTGCAATCGAGATAAGGATTGCAAAAACATCTGAACTTAAATCGATTGCAGATTCACAATGCCGCCATATCTAAAAATGCAGGATGAGCGTTGCAAGTTCAACAGGTAAGATGTTTCGAGAGTAACTCTATGTAAAAGCGCCTTCAAACCTCGTGACACATACAGCACCGTATTGATGCTACCAACTTCAAGCAGAGTAACTCTGCATCAATGGAACATCCAAAACAAATAAAGAGAAATATACACAATTTTTCGGCTGACCAAATCCGAGAAAAATATACACATTTTTTCAGCTGACAAATCCAAAGGAATTATATACATTCTTTCAGCTGACAAATCTGAGGGACAAAAGTCCACATCGACTGATTCCACTGTGTATCAGTGGAGAGTACCATTTCTCTTTAAATAAATATTGTAACAAGTTTCCCTACACAAACACATATTGACGCCACCATCTAAAAGAATGCAGGATGAGCGTGTTGCAAGTTCAACAGATAAGATGTTTGGAGTGTAACACTATGTACAAGCACCTTCAAACCTCATGATACATACACAGCAACGTATTGATGCTACCAACTTCACGCAAAATTACTTTGCATCAATGGTACATCCAAAACAAATAAAGATAAATATATCATTTTTCCAGCTGACCAAATCCCAGGAAAATATACACATTTTTTCAGCTAACAAATCCAAGGGAATTATATTCCTTTTTTAGAGCTGACAAATCCATTTTTTTCAACAGACAAAACTCAGCTCATTCAGAACTGTACTCTATGCTTGTGCTTATTAGGCAGCCACATTCGCCATGGCTGATAAAAGTCTGTATCAGCTGATTACACTGTTTCTGTAGAGTTCCAATTCTTATTAAATAAATATTGTAACAAGATTCCCTAACACCACAAACACACATTGACGCCACTTCTAAAAGAATGCAGGATGAGCGTTGTAAGTTTAACAAATAATGTTGGGGAGTAATTCTATGTACAAGCTCGCCTTCAAAACTCGTGATACATACAGCACCATATTGATGCTACCAACTTCAAGCATAATTACTTTGCATTAATTGAACATCCAAAACAAACAAAGAGAATTGCATTCAGAACAGTTTACAAATTCTTGATCCAAGCAATCAAGGAGACTGATAAGGTATACTGGTGTTTAAGTTGAAAGCGAATAGAAACGTAAAATACATAATCCAAGCAGTCAAGGAGGCTAACAAGGCGTACTGGTGTTTAAGTTGAAGCGAATAGAAACGTTAAAATCATAATCCAAGCAGTCAAGGAGATTGACAAGATGTACTGGTGTTATAAGTTGTAAGCAAATAGAGACGTCAAATTCATAAAGATCGGTGAACATTAAATAATTTTTTCACAGAAAAACTTGATTTGAAGAGTCCATTGGTCAAACCTGTACTTCACAATATAAAAACTTCGCAGTAAATGATCACATTTGAAGTAATTCCTACAAATCCGAAGTGGCCAATTGTGAGAATGCTAGTCTATTGAAACCCTGCTGTGAAGGCAAATTTTATTGACCATTAAGAGCACTGCAAAATGAAGGGTGTTGAACTCGGTGCCGTCAAAACCTTAAATGCCACGACTAGAGGCCTCTTTGGCCTGTAGGGCCATGGTCGCATCATTCTACTTGACAGACAAGTCCTCTAAACATTCTCAGCCTCTTTGGGCCAAGAATGTTTTTAGAGCCTTGGAGGGAATTTAGATCCCATGGTTTCTCGCTATCAAGCTTCTGCTACTGCTAACAGGAAAGCAAAATGCCAAGCTGTTTGATATCTCATGAGAATTTCTATGTAGTCATTGCATGCCTAGAATGATCAGTGTTTAACTCTTTACAGCCAAGGCATATCAGTATATTTCTGCTTTTGTCCTGGTTTAGGAGTACAATAAAAGAACA
Organism: Picea engelmannii; assembly: GCA_009831015.1. Classification (NCBI taxonomy): domain Eukaryota; kingdom Viridiplantae; phylum Streptophyta; class Pinopsida; order Pinales; family Pinaceae; genus Picea; species Picea engelmannii. Next base: position 323,358 of record ML795381.1, read on the forward strand.
GATAGAAACAGTGAACGAGTGGAACCGCAGAAATATATCAGCCAGTTTATGAATAAGTGTGTATATATATATATGAGAAGATTCAGAATGATACTTTATCAAGGAAGAATATGTGGTTCTTAACTGAATGGTCTAGGTTTCACTCTATAATGCAAGGCAAGCCTCAAGATAATGCTTTCGCCTTCAAAATATTTTAGTGTGCTATTTTGATTGTAGTCAAGTAAATTTCGACTATGACCCAGAAGAACAGATATTTATAGAATCAACACCGCAAAATAAACTCACAGGCACAAGTAACATGCAAATTTTTAAAAGCTGGATCTTCTGCCAAAACATATGTATTTGCAACGAGAGAGAAAGAATGCCTCAGTCTGAAAACTGTATAGATTCACGGCAAACCAAAAATATGTTTAATGCTGTTAATTAGTTATTAAACGGTACTGCTTACACAAGTAGAAAGTGCACACGATATGGATTCACAAAGACAGCTGCTTAACAATACTAGACGTTGAAAACCCTATTTAACTGGATACATTAAAAACAAACTTACCAAATCTTTCATGATTTTAGTCCTGGGTGATGACTAAACCCTAACACCCCAGATCAAACTGGAGATACTAAAAAAAACACAAGACACATCAACACACACAACAAAAGAGACTAATATTTACTTTCTGAGTTTATAGATTTACGCAGCTCTTTTGTAATTCACTCATTTCACTTTTTAATGCTGATTAGCTTCCAGCTTTTTCACTTTTTGCTGGAGCAACCTTACATACTGAATGGCCTCGTCAAGAACAATAGAAGTGTCCATGCAATCTCCACCGGGAATTATACTTTTCAGGAGTTTAACAGTTCTTTTAATCTTTCCTTTCCTCGAGTTCTTGGCTGATCCTGAATGTCCCAAAAGGCATTTCACAGATTGCATCTGTTCATTGCCACTGCCTTTAGAGCTATATTCTCCATGACAACTATAGCCACAGAGGAGGCTCTCGTTATAGTGATCATCATAGATGTCAGCAGAAAATTTGAGTTGGTTACCCATGTCCCAGCTGGAAGTGTCAACTACAGAAATATCAGGTAAGCAGTATTTTTCATTTGTCATGGACCTGTTATCAGATTCTTTGATAGAGGCAGGAATGTAGTCAACCTCCTGTTCTCCATTTGCCATAACGTCAATTCTCCTCCTCTTGGATGGAACGCCACTGGTTACATCAGTATTATCTTCTTCTGTAGACATGTGTCCATTGTTCCCAGTTACTTCACTTGGTGAGTGCCCAGTGCTACTTTCTTCATCATCGGAGCATAGCAAAGCTTCCAAATCCTCCGTATCTTCATGGAACTGGCTATGAGAACTCCCACTTTTTGCTTGGCTCACCCCATAATAGCTAACCCTGCTTGTACTTTCTTCCCCTTCAGCAGAGCAATGAATAAATTCATTACCAAAGTTGACTGGTAATAAAGAGTTCCATCTATCTTCCCTCATCTTTTGCAAAGCTGCAAATGCCGAGACAACCAGGGTCTCATTGTAGGGAGCGGAAAGAGTTTCCCAGTCACTATATTTTCCTTCAACAGGCACTTCCAACTTCATTATTTCTTCTGAAACCATACTATTAGCATTTATCTGTGCCTTGGATGTTGTTGAATTGGGCAACATCATTGAAAACTGGCTCGGGTGGAATATAATTCTGCCCCTGCTTCCAGTCTGATCAAACATAATAAATCTTTTTTGACACGTTGCAGATGAGTCTAGCCTCATTTTCTCAGGAAAAAGACCATTGCATACCCCAAAATCCTGTTCGTTTGGCAAAGGACACGAACTTCTAAATTCTGCAAATGGGGCCAAACACTCAAATTCTTGAAAATAATAAGAACTTTCTTCCTTCCCATCCTCCAACTCTTCATAGGATGGGGTAGCAGCAGCAACAGAGCTGGACTCTCCACCACTATCAGAAGAAAATATCTGAGAATTTAGATGGCAAGGGCTTCCTACAGAAGTTGATTTAAACACCTCATCAAGCTTGGCTGCATGTGTTAGAGGCCTTGGACTGGTCAAATTTGGCGCATGCCAGTTTTCAAGCTGCACCCATGGCAATATAGCAGTATCCAAGCTCACATTTTCTGAACCCTCACATGGCAGGTTCAAACAGAACACGGGCTTGTTCTGTTTATCCATTCACCAATTGGAGTTTCACAATTAACCACCTAATGGAGGAAATCGCCAGCTGTACAAACACAGGATACAATCATGTCAGACAGACATAAAAGCTTCAAAATAGTTTATCTGTTTGCAACTCCATTGGATATGAATTTGTGGAATGGCAGATGTGTAATGGATTATAAAAAGCATACCAATTGAGTATGAGCTCACAGCGTGTGCTGATTAATTGCATTTACTATGTACAATTGTCATAAGGTCCATGTGGATGAGGGTAACCACATTATCCCACCCATATTCTCTTCCACCGCAAGATTGGTTTTTCTTAGATAAAGGTAGCTTGAAAATATCAAAAACTGGCTGATACGCTAAGAATGCCAACTGCCCATTCTACGTTACAGGCTTAAGCAGTTGACGAAAATATTCCGCCTGTCAGAAGAAATAATGTTAGAGCCATGAAACTTAGCAATGCCTAATATAACGTATATCTCATACTAATAAAAAAATGAAGATCAAGATACCAAATGTCTGAAAGTAGGGAAGCCTTTCTACAATTCACTACAGCAATATGACTCGATAAAAATAACGCCATAACATAAACTCCCTAATCTTAATTCGCAAAGGTACACTAAAATGAAAAGCCTATGAAAGCATGTTATGAAGCTTTTGGCAGTTGGAAACTTCCCCGAAAGACTAAAATTTTCCAACATATAACTGTCAACCACAAGCAAGCCCCAGAATGACATTAGTATAGATATTTAAAACTACACATGTGAATATCTGTGATATAACTTTTTTTAATCCAAAAAAAGCATTTGACTGCGGGGACAAAACCAGCAATAGTTATCCATCTGGCCGCGATGATATCGGGTTTCTCAAGGCTGGAGCCTTAGACGAATCCAACAACTAAAGACTACAGAGAATCATACCCAAGTGGAAGACGTAATTGCAAACTCTTGAACCTAACATTCTTCAACGCAAACCATCCATAGAAAAATGTCAAATAAATCTAAGATTTCTACGGTACAAGTCATCATAATGGTATAAATTGCAGACTTTCACAATAGAAAGATGTGCTAAAAACAAGACATTTAACAGTTTTATCAAATAATTTGCATCCAAATATATGCAAACGGGACTATTGCTAACTATCTATCTATCATTTCAGATCTGATAAATATTCATCAAGACTATCCACATCCTGTATATATATATATATCAAAAACGATTGCTACCTATCTACCTTCTATGAAATCTGCAAGGACCTGCAACAATGAAGGGCTATAAAACTTGAAATTACCATCTTCTAGGGTCATCCTGCCTTCAAATAAGCAAAGAAGATTCACATAAAAACAAGCTAAAAGACCACATATTACGAAATACTGAAAATAGAAGAAACCCTGCACTTCTCAAGATAATTGGATAGGTAAACCAGACAACCAGGGGCGAATAGTGAAATAAGAACGAAACCCAAGAATGTAGACTGTAAAACATGGACTAGACAAGAATATACACAAAGTCTCATTTATTTGGGAGAATATGCAAAAAGGTCAAACAAGGTAGAAACTGAAAATGAACAAAATAATGTAATATTCAGAATGCGAAATAAGCGAAGTCAACAACAATTATAATCCCAGACGCCATAGGATAGATAATACACGAATTGAAGTGAAATTCAGGTAGAAACAAGAGATAACGACACCAACCTGGCAATCTCGCAACGGTTGAAAACACGCTATAACTCTGACGATGATAGTCGCATTCCCCGCAACACCACACTCATGCTTCAATGCCCGGAATCTCGTTTGGCTCGCTGCTTGGCACACCATACCTTCTACACCTTTTTACCAAATCTCTTTATCCCACCTACGCCGTATTTGCCCCAACACACAGCACACTAAACCTCTTCAATCTTCTAATGCCCAGCCCAGATATACTCTAAAACCCCAACGACAGTCGCCCTTTAAAACCTAAAATCCCAACGACAGTCGCCCTTTAAAACCTAAAGACCAACGGCTTGACTTAATAATTGCTATGCAAGTGCAGGAAAAACAGAAAGAGTATTATATGCTTGTGAGACTGCAAAGCTTGAAATTTTTTAGACACAAGAGAAGGCAGGGTGAACAGAGGAGAGATTAGGGAGCTATTCAGCTAACCCTGCGGAAGGAGCGAGGCAGAATGGGTATCGTCTTAACATCCATAAGGAACACACAACTCACAGAAGCCACTTCTCTACATACATGTCAAAGAAAACAAACAGGCATTCTAGCTGTGCTCGGCCAAGTATTATTGAATAACTCTGCACGACACATTCAACAAAACCGCAGTTCTGTAGATATCCACAACTGTAGAAACCACCCACCACATTCTCAACTTCCACTTCTGACTCCAAATAGCGTAACAGTTGCGTTAATTAAATCTATAAAAACTCCTCAGGCACTCTTCGTTTTTTCAACACACGCTTCCAGAAGTGCAAGCATCAGAATAAATGAATGACAGTAAAGGCTTCCGTTTCCTGCGTTAAACACAGGAGGACAACACAGCGCTTAAAATAAGCTAGAAGCCAATCCTTGGCTCAGAAAAAACCCCGAATCCAAATGAAGTGGCAAGGCTTTCCTTCTTCTTCGCTTTCAGAGACCGATTATGCTAATCCCTTCCTTGACCCACTCGCTCTCGCATTCGCATTCAACAACACAGTCTCGCTCTCGCATTCGCGTTCAACAACACAGTCTCGACTCTCCCCGGGGCGCCTTTGAACAGGGTTTTGTAAGGCAAGTTTTCCGCCTGGGAACATTCACTCATTCATGCATTCGGGTGGAAACCGTTTGCCAACGGGTAAAAGGGTGACCAACGTCAATCCCAGTTGACCCGCAAAGAGGGTTGGAACTCGGGATTTCAACCCGTGGTTTACCGCGCGTTAAGGCAGGGTGATAAACTTATCGGGAATACAAGTGGCGTCCCCCCGCCGGCAGGCTTTGCGGCACCGGTAAATTTGTTAAAAATTGAAAGTGTGTACCGGGGGGTGTGCACGCGTGTAGGCTTTGCTAAAGAGGAGATCTTTCTTTGCATTTATTTGGGTGAGGGGCCACACAACACTGCCCTTCCATGACTTCATATTGTTTTGTGGGGTGAAATTTCGCTTTCCCCTTCCATGACTTCATATTGTTTTGTGGGGGATGAAATTTCGCTTTCCCTTTACCTTTCCCCTTCCATGACTTCATATTGTTTTGTGGGGGTGAAATTTCGCTTTCCCTTTACCTTTGTGGTTGTCTATTCTTATTCCTATTCTCCCAAACGGGGGACTAACATGCCTACCTTTTCACTCATATTGTTGTTATGGGGTGGGTCCCATCACCACCGACTTCAACACCCAACTTATACAAATATCCATCTTTTCCTACTAATCATATGATGTGCTCTGTAGGTCACCCACGCCACCCTCTTGAACACGAATAAAACTTCACTTCACGTCATAACATCCACTTTATTTCTCCTTAACCTTCTATATAAGGATGTAACCTCTCCTTTTTACTTCCAACTTCATATTTTCCCTCCCACAACCAAGGCAACTCTTTTTTAATTCTATAAAAATATGTGTTTTTTAATTTATCTATAATAAATCTTTACGAAATGCTTAGTTTGTGTTATTTAAATTTAATTTTTAAATGTATCAATAAATTTAATTTTTTAAATGTATAAATAAATTTAATGTTTCGAAAGTTTGTGTTATTTAAATTGAATTTGTAAATGTATAAATAAATTTAATGTTTTGAAAGTTTGTGTTATTTAAATTGAATTTTCAAATGTATAAATAAATTTAATGTTTTGAAAACCCAAATAGTAAAATTATCAAAAAAAAAATAGAACATTTATACTACACTCCAACTTTTACTCACAAAAGAAAGTCAAGGGAAGAAGGAAGTTTTGGTGTGATAATGGGTTACACCTTTTCCACTTAAAGTTGAAGAGTTGAAGCATGCGGGGTTGGGTCCATTTGAAAAGCGAATAATATTCCAATAGACAATGGCGAAGAGTAGTTCACATGTTCATAAACAAATCTTTGTAAAGATCTCCTTGTTGGGTAATACACGACAATTCACAATTTGGATTTAAATGTACTAATAACATAGGTTATATAATAATAGATTGTATGTTAGGTATTTTATTGTTTTGAAATATGCAATAACGTTACATCTTTCACTTAAAGTTATAATAAAGTTCATGCTTCTTCCTACTTCAACTTTAATATGTTATTGACTTTGTGGGTCTTCTCTTTCTCCCACTTCCATTAAATATGGCATCTTCTTTATGTTGACATAATGTCGCCATACATATTTTAATATAAAGGTTATTGAATAAAAGTAATATAAGCTTCTATAGGAAGGACTTACCATCCTAAGTGTAATTCCCACATAAAAATACTCTATCGTGTCCATGATGATAATATAATTAAAGGGATTGCACCCCTCGTTATAATCTAATTAAAAGGCAATGCAACCCAAGAAAAGCAATGCAATGTAGAAGGGATCGCAACCCAAACTCATAATATTGGTGAGTTGTATTTAACTATTCTACCCTTTCCTTAACAATAATGTGGTCACCCATAGTACAACCACCTAAAGCTATAGTGTATACAAATAAATGAAACCCATTCCAAATTGTCACATAATCCAAAACATAAACATAACACGTTAATTAGACGACATTACACTCATCTCCTACTATCAATATTTGATTCTTGGTCATGAATGAATTATTGGTAGAGTAATTATGTGATTCCTGGTCATGAATAAATTATTGGTAGAGTAATTATGTAAGTATATTCATATAAGTTATTTCCATGTTTCATGTTTTCTATTATTAGAGATGAAATTTTTTTAATAAATATTCAAAAGGTTGTTAATGATAATAACCACAAGAAAGTATCTGATATAATATTAGTAAGTTAATTGGGTGTAATTTGAGTGGTTGTGAGGAAAAGTTGTTATCTTCTTTATCTAGGTTTAAATCTCCCTTTATATGAAGCTTCTCTACAATCATTTTACTACATGTAAGTGTCAAAATGGAAACAATTGAGTGAATATGAATGATAATTAACAACCTGCTCTATGCACATGTGTAATATCCCTAATGTTTGCTAGGCTAGGATATTAATGTTTGACGTCCAATTATGTTATATTTGGCTATGTGATTTTGTTAAACACTTTACATTACCAATAGTTATGTCGGTTGACAACTTTTAGCAAACAGTTTGCATGTAATATAACAAGAGAGATTTCGTCAAACATATTGCATACATCCAATATACTCATGGAATAGAAGAGACAATATGGGCATCTTTAATTATGGATGAAAACACCAACACGGTACAATCTCTAATGGTTGCTACAGCAGTTGCAATACTTGAATAAAACACACAATAGAAAACAAAAACTTGGTAATGATGCCACTATCTCTTTAATAGTTACTGCCATCTGCTCCAAAGCTCACTCAAACCTCACGCAACCCTCTTGTTATTGGATAAATCCGTAAGTGTGGACACAAACCGATCTCCCTAGATCCACCTAGATCTAGAACAAAGCAAGACAGAATAATACTCTTTCCCTAGATTTCGACTATTGAATGAACTAGGAGGCAAGAATCATGAACATACCTTATGATTGCTTCCTTTAGTCTTTGTTGTTCCAGCTTCGCTCCAATGCTCTTCTGCAGTCAAGACCAGGACAGCTCAAACCAATCGAAGTGAAAACAACTCAATATATTCAACAGTCAATCTATGTATATGATCAAGGAATTATACAATAAAGTAGACTTAGTTTTATGGGAAAGGGACATATTACTGTATCATATTGATGGAAAGCAAAGATTACAACCTGATCCTTGATGTTGCAAACCTCCTTTCGATGGCCCTTGGCTCTGATACACACACTTGCTCACTTGTATGAAGAAGATCAACCACTTTTGATAAACTTGTTGGAGTACTTAGTTGTTGTAGCATCAGTCCTTCACACAATCTTTCATTAATTCTCCAATGTCTTGCTTAACCTTGTTTGCTTCTAACCTTTTCCATGAGAATCCCCTCAATATATAGGAGAGAATGAATTAGTTACTTGGATAAGAATGATCCCAAAATAACAGGAAATCCAGTACTTAGATAACCATTCGAATGTCATCTCATCCTTCTAGAAGATTCTCTTCTAGAAGCTTCGAGAATTCATCCTTTTTCCTTGTTTTAGAAAGTGTTCGCACCCTAGTAGTTACACACTGTGCGAACTTCTCGCACCCTGGCTTAAGGCAGCCTGCGAGAATAATGCATTCTCGCAGGCAAATGTATTAGCAGCCTGCGAACCTTCCTCCAAAATGTGATTTCTGGAAAGAAATGAAGGTAACTTTTCTCAGGAGAAAATTCTAATGAAGAGCCTGATTACACCATAATCAATACATCATCATGACGACCAAAATCATGGGTAACAGAATGCCCCCCAAAGTCTGAGATTGGAACCAGTGACTGTCTATAGACTTTGTAAGCTGCATGTGTGTGTTAAGAACCAGGAGCACATCTAATCGGAAACCTACGAACAATCAAGCATTTGCATGGTATCATATATATCAATTCTGAGGTAGGCATTCCCATACTCAGATCATAGACTGGCGCCATTGTAGACATGGGTCATGGCCACCAATCATACACTGTGGATCCATGCCATCAAAATATAGCATAGCCACCTGAATACACTGTGGATCTATGCGAGAAAAATCAAGACGACATAGCCACGAAACATACACAGTGGATCTATGTATCGCAAATTATACATACTCCATCGCAACCTAGATCACAAAGATAATACCCAGGGTCTTCAATCTCGTCGCCTAAAGTACGAATCTAACCATGTGATTACATGTGTTGAAGTCGAACATGGTAGAAACCACTTGATTACCGGTCATTGATGAAACCGTTAACAAGTGCGAGGGAAATCACCAATGATGTCAATGACTCCCAAGGTACCATAGTACA
>ML795381.1:354819-379869 GCA_009831015.1 Picea engelmannii
TGCTGGACCACCAGTCGGAGAGGCTGAGAGAGTAATGAGACAAGTGGAGAGGAACATGACAACTCTCACTCGTCCCATGTCGATGGCAGAGATTGAGGACCTACCCCCGGCCATGCAGCCGCATGTGGTAGGAGTACCCAAGACCTGTGTTCAGTTATTTCGGCATCTTTCGAACATCGTAGTTCATTACACTAGGGCCAACAGGCCTAGACCATAGTTAGCACTGGACCTTATATGTGTCGAGGGCACTCTTTTTTGTACTCTCTTGTTTTTTGAGGGATTAAGCCCAACGGTGTATATCAACTCTATTTGAGGCTTTGTGGCCCACATTTTGTACTTATGACATTATTTTTTGGACATATTATTATTATATATACATCTTTTTTCCTTACAGAGTAAACATTTTTGTACAAATGTATTTACATATGCATGTATGTGTGTGCTTTTACTTTTATGTGTGTGCAATATGCCAATCTAATACATGATTAGCCAATGCATCAGTTAGTTGATTAGATCTCCTAGGAATATGAATATAAGTAATATAATCAAAATAATGTTCTAAGAGACGTACCCTAAGGAATCGTTGATGAAGGGTGGGATCATAGACACAGTACACTCCATTTAACAGAGACACGACCAACTGAGCATCTAGATAAACATGGAGGTGAGAAATACCATGTGATAATTCATCACACAGTAATTCTATTACGACACTGTAATCAACAACATTATTGGTTGCTTCACCCAAACAAATACCTCCAAAAGACACCAACTGACCAAAGGGCGTGAAGATCACCCAAGCTGCGGAAGCAAGCCTTTGAGTGTGTCGGCTAGCACCGTCCGCGAACCCAACATAAACCTCATATTCACTTGACATATGCCATAGAGAAAATAAACACAATAAACTACACATCCACATGACAAAAAGACAAAAATGTATAAATAAAACTATACATTATATACAGGAAGTCACACCCAGGTGACCAACCTAAGCATAATACTTCTTACGGTAGAGCCCTTTTCTAGGCTCAGGTAAAGCATTACCTTCGAAATCAACTAGTTGATAAGCACCCTTTTCTAAAACTTTCTTAACAATGAACGGTTTGAACCACATGGGTTTGAATTTGCTTGCCCCCAAGGGATCTTTATCTTGATCACAGGCCAAGACAAGATCATCTTCGGAGAAAACTCTAGGGTAGACAAACTGATCATACTGACATTCGACATATTGTTTGTGAGCCTCATTGGCCAAGGTTGCATCTCGACGTTGTTCTTCGAGATGCTCGAGATATAGGAGAAGCTCTTCAAGTGGAGTTGTGTCGGGCAGTAATTCCCCTGCCAACTTGAGAGAGGGAATTTGGCACCCTATGGGCAAGACTACCTCCATCCCGTAAATGAGTTGGAAAGGAGAAAAACTAGTAGCAGCCTTCATTGAGGTTCGATAAGCCCAAAGTGTTGAGTACAACATCAAATGCCAATTCGACTTGGTCGAATTGATCGTTCATTGGAGAATAGTCTTGAGATACTTATTAACAACCTCCACTTGACCATTCTCCTATGGATAGTAGAGTGAAGAATGTTCTTTCTTAAACCCCAGTTTTGATGTTAACTTAGACATCATCTTATTCTGGAAATGACTTCCATGGTCTGTGACAATCTCCTTCATGATATCGAACTTGGCTACAATCTAGTTAAAAATGAAAAGCGCAATTGTTTCTCCATCATTACTGAATGTCGACATGGCCTCGACCCACTTAGTGAACTATTCTACTGCCACAATTTTGTAACGATGCCCCCTAGCCGAAGTCGAGTGGCATGTAGTGAAATCAATCCCCCACTTAGTGAAGGGACCGACAACAATAATTGGAAACATGGGAGTAGGGTGTGCTTGCATCTTCCGAGAGAAGATATGGCACGGGTGACAATTCTTGACCGCCTCTACACAATCTTTGATCAATGAGGACCAAAAGTATCCAGCACGAAGAATTTTATGGGTTGTTGCCAACCCAGACAAGTGACCGCCACATGCTCTAGTGTGACAATCATTCAACACAAGATCTGCCTCTTCGTGAGTGAGACAATTATGGAGAATGCAATCGACTCCTCAACGATATAAAGTATCATTGATGATAAGATAGTTCCACGCTTGATGGAGTATTCGTCGATGCTCATCACAAGAAGCCAAGGAAAAGCACTTCAAAGTCTGAAGATACACAAGTATATCTCCATACCAAGGATCTGAAGATGCAATAAGGAAAATATCCCCATTAATCAGTGATTCTTCATGCAAATAATTACCACTCTCGACCGGAAGTTCTGAAATTAGCTCAGCGAATACCAAAGACTTTTTAGATTTCGTCGAAACAAAATCCAAGTCAAATTCTTGAAGGATGACTATCCATCAACCAATTTTCCCGTCGATGACCCGTCATGTCAACACATATTGAAAAGGATTCACGATAGCTACGACGGTGGTCTTGCGAAGTATAATGTAATGACAAAACCATTGGACAACATGGATAGCTGCCAAAGCAAGTTTCTCAACATGGGTGCAGTTGAGTTCTAGTATGAACAAGCCTTGACTAAGATAGTAGATAACATGTTCTTCGAGCACGTCATCCTCTTGGACCAAGACCATGCCAATAGTAGACTCTGTCACAACCAAGTACAACAGGAAATCCTTTCCATAATATGGAGGACTGAGTAGATGGGCAGACGTGAGGGCATGTTTCAATGCTTAGAAAGAACGTTGAGTCGCTTCATCCCAATAGAATGGAACCCATTTTTTCAAGAGACGCATAAACCCTTTAGTAATCTTGGCATAGTTGGCAACAAAACATCGAAGAAATTTAGCTTTCCCATGTAGACTTTGAAGCTGGGGGATTGTGTGCGAGGGAGGCAATTGAACTATTTCCTGAACCTTCAGAGGATCGACGATGATCCCTTTAGTTGAAATGATAAAACCTAACAAGCGACCTGATGTTACACAAAAGCTACACTTATTCGGATTAAAGATAGTTTGGTAGTAGTGACACCTCTAAAAGATAAGTTGTAAGTGGGTGGGATGATCAGATATCTTACGAGAACATGATGCCAGATCATCAAGGTACGCCTCAACTATATGCTTGAGGTCTTGGAAGACGAATGACATGGCTTACTGAAAAGTGGCTCCAGCATTCTTAAGGCCAAAAAGCATTTTCCTGTATGCGAGTGTACCCAAAGGACATATAAACATCATTTTATGTTAATCCTTGGGTTTGATCTGAATCTGGTTCTACTTGGAAAAATCATCCATAAAAGAAAAGACTTCATAGCCTACACATTCATCGACAATCTGATCAATGAATGGGGTTGGAAAATTATCTTTCGGGCAAGCTTTATTCAGATCACAAAATTCCATACACACATGAATTGTACCTTGTTTTTTGTTGACAGGAACAAGGTTCGACACCCATTCTGTCAATTGCAATGGATAGATGAAACTAGCCTTAATGAGTTTCTCTACCTCAGGCTTGATGGTCGCTACCTTGCGAGGATTGACTAGGTGAAGCTTTTGCTGGCTAAGATTAGCATCGGGGTAAGTTGTAATCTCGTGTTCGACTATACGTTAGTCAATGTTTGGCATCTCCTCATAAGACCAAGCAAAAACATCGTGAAAATCTTTAAATAATTTAGTATATATCTAAATCTCCTCGGAGGAACAATCCACTCCAACAAAAGCATTTTCAACGACACCAGGGGTTCTAGAGATGTCAATCAAAATCGTTTCAGCTATACTTTCCTTGTTTTCCTTGACATAGACTCTATGCGTGGCCAAAGGGTTGACAAGACAAGTGGCATCTCCATTCATGGTCATAGTGAACTCTCCTACTTCTAGTCTCCTTGGATCAGGTAAAAAATAAGATATGTGGTGAAGATCATCCCAAGGTCTATCTGGCCCAGTCATTGCCTCCAAAATCGCCTCATCAGAGGGAAAGACTAAGTCCAAAGGATCATGAGTAGTAAGAGAGTCTTGAGCCCAAATAGGCTCGAGAATGGGATCTAACTCCTATGGGGGAGCCGGATAAGGGTAGCTCGAGGCTTGTTGGACAATATTGTACACAACCTCAGCATCGGATAAGGGCGTAGCCATTTCAGGATGCCCCACCCCTTCCATCGAAGTTGATGGGGAAGGTAAAGTCCACGGGTCATTAAAATAACTCATTTGAAAATAAGCGACTCGAAATATCGTAGCCTTCGGCTGATCAGGGATAGATGAAATAAACTTGATATCATTCGAAGGTGGCAGATAATCAAAAGTCCCCATTAGAGATGGAAACAATCCAACACCTAAGTTGATGGTATTTGGTTGCGGGTTGTCAATCATCAGGACCGTGGACGCCCCCGATGAAGGGTCAGAAGGATAACTGATCAATGGTTACAATCTGACCTTCATGAGGAAAACATAAGACCCGAAAAACAATGGATACAACTGTTGTCATAGCATAGGTCCAACTCTGTCCTAACAAAATATTGTAGTCAAGAGGCCCATTGACTACTTCTTCCTCGACGCATATGGTTTTTCCCTCTAACTGCATGGGGAAGGAGGGGATTATGCCAGGTGGTCTAAAATATCATTCATAAAATGTAGTTAGCAACATCGGTGATAGAGACAATTCAGATTAGCCAATGGTCTTCCAACATGCCAACGACATCATGCAAGTCAAGGCACCCTCATCTACCACCATTCGAAAAATGTTTCATGTCAATGATTTCGTGGCATAAACCACTTATATCTGAAAATTGATGTGGTGAGGTAGACGTGGTTTATAATTTGTAGGGTAAAAAACAATCATTTCCGAGTTAGCAGTCTCGACAGCACCCAAGGCAGATAACAATGCTTTTCTCTATGAAGGGTAACTCTTGAGGACATCCACAACAGACATCGCACAAGGAGTTTGTGCAAGATCCTCCATGATAGAGTAATTCTGAGCATCCCTTGCATTCGAGTTGTGAGAATCCTTCTTAAATGCACCTTTAGGGATGTGTGTCATAGTTTCTCCCACAATATTCTCAATGTGAAGACGAGGTGGTGGGTTGAAATCTTCCTTGCCCTTGTTAGCAGATTCTGACATTCCGTAATCATGAGCCCTGGTTTGCAGATGAGCATCTGATCTCATCATGTATATGTTTGCAGCTCCGTTATTAGTATTAGGCATGGGGGATCCTTGATTTCCCCCAGGCGCATTCGTGGATGAGGAAGCTTGAGCCATATTTTGCCCTTGTGGGAAAGGGTTGGTTAACACAACATGTTTTTGTTGTGCCAATAGCTTTTGGGCTTTCTCAAGCCAAGGGCATTGGTGAGTCAAGTGATCGCTTGTGCAAAGCTTACACGTAAACTTCACCTTCCTCTTTTCATTTTTACCCTCACCAACATTATTTGCAGCCTTCTTATCTCCCTTACCCTTCTTACCTTTGGGTTTCCTCTTTCCCTTGTATTGTTGTCTACCCTTGGGATTTGTCAACTGCACACTATGTACATTTGATGTTTGGGTTACGAGGGTAGCCGAACCAAGATTTTGGCTGGCCACAGTCTGTTGAATCGATAATTGTTGTGATTAGTTAGTCAACTAATCCATGGGATTAATTTGCATTGAGCCTACTATACCATCGACATGAGGCCCATACTTCTATTTGGTCTTATCGAAAGTCCATCATGGTGAGTCCGGGAGGATCTCATATAACATACCGGATTGAGAGTAAATAAACTCCAGTTGTTGGGATCTCATAATAGCCTCTTCTTTGGAAAATACTTTGAAGGTAGCGACCTCTTTGGATACACAAGGCACCAAGGACTTTAGGAACCACTCGAGCAAGAATGTGGGAGGGACCTTCACTTTGATCAAGCTCTTTCAGTGACGCCATTCTCAGATGTGATCCAAGATATGGATGACTTTCGTTTGCTCAAAGTTGGCCAACAACTCAGAGTCGACATCCTATCTCACCAGTAACTGGAAATGGTTTAATAAAACCATTGTTAGGTCGTTAACATAAGAATACTTTGAGATATTGAACTCAATATACCATTTTGCAGCACCCCTTATAAGAGTGCATTGTAATAAATGCAACTAAACAAAGTCGTCCTTCAACAAGTTAGAGGAGCACCATAAATGAAATGTCATAACATGATCACCTGGATATTCACCACACTTTCCTTCAAACTTAGGGATGTCTAAGGGTAACTTAGTCAACATGGGGAGCCAATGCATATCGTGATAGATCAGATCGTTCAACAACCTTGACAAGTCTGGAAAATGAAGAGTTTTCAGAAAAGGTAGTCTAGGTTGTGGTGTATTCAAAGGAAAAGAGAAACTTGGATTTTGACTGGAACCAGGTTGTTAGGAAAATTTTGCTTGATGGACATGGTTTTGGTAGAAACCATGATGGCCTTGGCCAGTAAAAGGAGTTTTCACTTGATTCTGCATTGCTGACAAATTCACGTAATTGGATGACATACCTTATGTAAGGATTTCTCCCTGCACGGTATTCCAAGGACCTTGGTTAGGGATGCCCCTAGTTGATCCTCATGGCATAGGTATTGAACCTTTCTTGGGGTTCACTGAGTGTGGGAGGGGTTGCTCTCGATCGAAATCCCTTGTGAAGGAAAAGAGCCCTTCCAAGGATTTCCAAGACCTTGTGAAGAGAAATCTCCTATCATCACTCCTTGTGAAGGAATGAAGCCTTGTATAGGGTTGGGTTGACCAAGGAGGGGGTTTCCCCCTGACGAGAAAGCAGATGAGGAGAAAGTGTTGTTTTTAAAAGCATTGAACAAAGAAAAATTCATAGACCCTACCAAATTCATATAGGACCGAGGCCTGTGACTCCCTCCATTGAATAAGCTGGAGCTGGTGTTAAGTTCGAATAGTTGTTGGAAAGAACCTCTGAGCGAAGGGGACGGAGGAGGAATATGACCCCCACTGCAAGGGATAACATTAAATAGGGCAGTAGGATCCTTGTAAGGAAGAACTAGAACTCCCTACCCCCAAACCAACAGTCTGTAGAGTAGAGTAGGCTAAGGCAGAGCTATTTTTTAAACTCGACATCCCGTATGAGAAGGGAGCACCAGACATATTCTAAATAAAAGGAATAGTGGTCATAGTCCTTGAGGGGACCATGTCACTCCCAAAAGTTGTAGTTGTCTAGACAGTCGCAGTCCTTTAGGTGGAGGTGGGGGAGGTGGCACAACGCCTCCTCCCGTGGTAGTTGAGATGGGAGTATGAGGACTCCCAGAAGAGCTAGCATTAGTTGCTTCCATTGCCACTCATTTAACAAAATGACATTCAGGTGAAGTCACCTCAGGAGGGACTATCTAAATACGAAGTGGCCCTAACAAATTCGTAATCAGAGGGTTTGCAGTGTTGGGCATGTGTTATATTCTTTGCAAAAAAAAATTGCCTCAGGAAACGTGTCGTATTTTTGCCTCATTTTTCGTGTTGCCTCAATTTTCGTGTCCATTGTTGGGTGGTTTTTCGGCACATGGTTTTTTGTCGATGGTTTTCTATTTCCGGTTAAGGAATTATGGTTGTTTACTAATCCAGGTCACTGGGTTAGGGTTTTGGATGTCGTTGGGTCCTATATGTATATTGTATTGTAAACAATGTATCACTATGAATGAATATAGAATATGATGGTTTTCCCGGTTTGGGTTTCCAGGAGAAAAATATCTACGTAATGTTTGTATTTTCCATTGCATATTTTCTGTTCTTTTACTAAAAATCTATTTGCAGTAAATATTGTACAGGGTTAAAATCTACATGTAGATCTAAAGCCTTTAGCTTCGAGGTCAGAAACGGTGGACTCCTCCTGTGCAATTCTATATCCTCTAGGAGCAGGCTCCGGCACAACTTCTGATGGCCCGGTTGCTTCAAAAGAACCCTCTTGATCTAGCCTTTGCCTCAATGATGGTGGAGGTGGCTCCAAAGTAACCAACGATAGGCCCTGAAGCCTACGCAAACAACAGAGTTGTTGATATTCCACCTTATGAAATGATCAACTGACACTTTTAGGTTTAAGCTAGTACGAAACACATAGCACACACTAAAGGAAAATCAAGCAATCAACTGACTGGTAGGAAGAATAATTACGCCAATCAACACTAGAGCAACTTACCGGTGCAAGTGTAACTCGAACACGGAAACACCCTCCGGGTATACTCTGTAAAGTGCGATCCGACGTTTGCCCTAGGTACTGCGGTATAGCCCTGCAGTCACCTGTGTAAATCCCTACAAAAAGGCAACTAGGTTTCCAGCTTGCAGTCAGTCACTAGGTGGGTACATTCGATAGTCGGGATGATCATAATGAGCATGATAACAAAGTTTGAAGCCTTTCAAGGGCATCAAAGGAAAATGGTTTGGAAGACAACTAAGGATCTCGAACGGATTCAAGGTCCATGAAGCTTTGTAGTCAAATGCGGTCAACAAAAATCCCAAGAAAGACCCTCAATATATGATCCCCACTATGTTTGGTCCGGCTTTGGAGGGGTTATCTCCTATACCTTTCTTCACGTGACCTCATGTTTAGCCCCTGTGTTAGAGGGGGGTCCCGACTAACTCTTATGAAAATGGACTTTTGCACCCTCTATCATAGACTCTTATGTTTTCTTAAGCGGCCTTAAAGATTTTCCTCTCCACACCTATTTCAAGGCCCTAAAGCCTAAACTACTTGGTGTACCTTACAAACATAAAAGTCTAGTTGATTTTAGTGTCAATCATTGATTTTAATTGGCTTAATTTACTTAAAAAGGAATGGCATTGAAACTGGTGGTGTTTTCAAGAGATGAAAGAGAATATATAAAATCTTTTAGAACATTGTGCAGAAATCAAACTACATTCTACAACTAAAAAATGGCTTTTAAAACTTTGTAAGTGCAAACTTTTCGAAATATGGTCCAAGATCCTAAAATGCAATTTTTTCCTAGAATGCGCTTTTCATTTCACAATGCAAATGAAAACTACTAAACTTTCAAGGAAGCATCGTAGAAGGAACTTTGGAAACAAAACTATTTTCTTTTGTAATAAACAACCTATGCTACAAATACCAAACACAAATGCAATTAATGAACTACAACATTTTTTATTTATTTTTGAATTCTTAGAAATGAAAATAACAAACAAATGATATTTTTTCATTTTTCAAAGCATAATCAAGGTAAAGAGAAGACAAACCCAAGACTGACACAGACCCTAAGCCACTGCTTGAAAGCAGGGTTCATTGGAATCCACAGGAGGATCTAACACTCATAAGTTCACTCTTAACCTTGAAAATAAACAAAAGAAGCAAATAAACAACAAACATTCTTAACAAATTGCAAGATAAACTGAGCCTTAAACCTATCCAAATACAGTCAACAGAGACCATGAAGAGTTCAGGAAGACCTGAGAAGCAAAGAGCTTCTTATCATAAAAGTAAAATATTTTGTAAAAACCCTTCCAAAACACAGAGACGTGTGTTGTGCACAAGCAACCTGCTTATGTACACAGGTTGTGTTCTATGCAAAACATGTATGTATGCATGTTAAACAGAGAGCATGGCACGTACACCTCTACAAATTTTCAAAAAAGAAATTTTATTGGACAGACAATTGGGAAAGGGAAGTTGGTAGGCACCTAGAAGATGACCAGAGACCCAACCTGACTAAGAAAACTCAGAAAACTCAAAAAGAGACTGAAAAATAAAATCAAACCAAAATCTTCCACTAAGACCCTAGAGAGACTCCCTAGTAGAGTCGTCGATTCTACTATGGGGAAATTACCCCTAAACTGGGTCTAAGGAATGGGAAAAGCAATAAATCCCTTAAAATGTTGACTTGTCTCTAATATACCCCAAAACAATCTAGACTAAGTGATAAGAGGAAAATAGAAGAGAAGGTTAATAAGGCCACCTTGAATGCTTACAGTTGATGTAGACATCTTCCACTTGTTGTTGCCTCTTATATCATAGATCTCCTCCCAAAGCTTACCTGCAAGGGGTAAAGAATACAACACAACAACATATACAATTTCTAGTAATCACTTAAAAAGCTAAATATAGATATAAATGATCAAGTCGACTAGAACATGTACACATAAAGTTTTGGGACAAAGATAATCTCTTTTATTCATATACAAGATGAAAGGTTACAACCTTTGCTTGTGAACACCGCTCTATGAACCAAGTTCGGGCTCCTCTGTGGTGGTTTTAAGTGCACCCATCCCATACAAAATTCTCACAACCAACATTCCATCAAGGGAAGAAGGAAGGGTTGCATAGGGAGAATGGTTGGAGGGGAAAGTTGAGGCTAAAACTCAGAGCAAGATGCAAAACTTGGCTAATGAGAGGGAAAACATTTTGGCGGAAATTTCTTATTCTCTTGTTTATATGTCTAAATGACTCCACAAGACCTCTTTTTATATGAGAAAATGATGGTTATTCAGTTTGGGGACGGGCTACAAGGGGTAAAATGGTTAGGAAACCCTCCATAGCCCGTAAACTCCGCAGAAATACATGCAATTTTATATTTTTTGCAACTTTTGGAGGTAAACACAGGATACTTAGCATGCAACAAGCGTATGTACGCGGGCTAACTAGCATGTAACACGCATGTGTACGCATGCTAATAGTGCAGCAGGACACGTACATTATCCAAAAAATGGTTTTTTAGAAGGAAACCTCAGCAGTCAATTTGGAAAAGTATGCAAATGGATGGGCCAAAGTCTTGGATGCATATATGTGGCATTTTTGGACTATAACACTCACCACAAAGCATCCTCCAACCAGGTATTGTCTAAACTTGACCAATGCATTGCATGATGGCCAACATCTCCTTAACGTAAATCGGGTAGAGCCTCTTTGTCTCCCTCAAATTCCTACTCTTGAAAGCTATGAGATGTCAATTTTGCATCAACATCGCTCCCATCCCCTCTTTGGATGCACCACAATCCAACACGAATGGCTGAGAGAAGTCTAGAAGTGCCAATACTAAGAAAGTACTCATTACCTTCTTCATCTTGTCAAATGTTGTATGTGCCTGTTCTGACCATCTGAATGCACCATTCTTGGTGAGATCCCTCAATGGCGCACCAAGTTGTGAAAACCCTTTCACAAAGCATCTATAATAGCTGCACAACCCAAAGAACCCCCTCAACTTTGTAATGGATCTAGGTGTGGGACAATATAAGATCACCTTGATCTTCTCCTGATGCACCTTACGCCCTTAACACCAATCACATGTCCCAAATAGAGAATCTTTGTCAGCCCAAACTTGCACTTTGCCTCCTTGGAAAATCGTGACTGCTCCTCCATTATGTTGAGAATCTCATCAACATGTCTCAAATGCTCCTCCCATGTCCTATTGTAGATTAGTAGATTATTGAAGAACACAAGTAAGAACTTCATCAACTACTTGTTGAAGATATGGTTCATACATGACTGGAAGGTAGTTGTTGCATTAGTCAACCTGAAAGGCATGACTAGAAACTCATAGTGCTCGTAGTGACATCTGAAGGTTTTTTTTTAGATGTCCTCCTCTCTAACCCGAATCAGATGGTACCTTGATCAAAGATCAATCTTTGAAAAGTACATAACCTCATGCAAATCATCTATCAACTCATCGATCCTGGGTATCGAGTACATATTTTTCATGGTCTTCTTGTTCAGTGACTTGTAGTCGATGCACATCCTCATCGTGCCATCCTTCTTCTTCACTAGTACCACTGAAGAAGCGAAGGGACTAGAGACATGCCTAATGTGCCCCATCACCAACAAATCCTATATGGAATTCTCGATCTCATCCTTGAACTTCCTCGAATGCTTGTAGGGTGTGGTGATCATTGGCTTTGCGCCCTCCTCTTACTCAATGACATGCTCAAATCCTCTGTCAAGTGGTCTCCCTGCTGGTATTGGTACAAATACCTTGTCGTGTTTCCCAAGTATTTCCTGGATGTCCACACTATAGTGTTGGTAGTCCTGTGATGGCTTCTGCATGGTGATCAAACAGTCTATTGTGCAAGCCACGTCACTATGTCTAAAAATAGTCTCTATACGTTTGTTTGACACAATCCTGGGAACTCCCATCGACATACCTCTCAGAATGAATCTCTAACCCTCCTTGTCCCTGAACTCCACTCTCATGTATTGATAGTTCACGTGGATATCTCCCAACAAGTACAACCACTGGACACCTAACACTAAATGGGTGTCTACCAAATCCCCCACATAAAAGTCATCGGTCAATGTATAGTTGCCCAATGTCACATCCAATCCCCTAATTCTTTGAGTACATGTCATGTTGTACCCATCTACTATTGAACCCCTCAAATCCCTCTACTGGAATATGTCTCCTACTGACAAGTGTTGCATCAATGAAGTTGTATGTGTCCCCACCATCAATCAATGTTGTAACTCTTTGCTCATGCAAAATGCCTCTGATCCTAAAGGTGTAGTATTTGGGGATTCCTGAAAGTGTGAAAATGGTCACTTTCTTGACCCCTTCCTACAACTGCTTCTCCTCTACAACCTCAATATGTGGTGGATCTGCCTTGCCACTTCTCTGTCCACTATCATGTATGTGAGTTGTCTCGTCCTCACCATCATCCTCCTCACAGGTAAACACCTCTATGTAATGTACTTTCCCTTTTCCCATATATCGGTTACCCAGTTCCCAAGGTTCTTTGTAGCTGAAGCAAAGCTTCTTCCTTCTTAGTTCCTTATGAGTCTCCTCATCGATCCTTTCCTTCTCTGTCCATTTTTTTTGGAAGGGATTCGTCTCCTTTCCCTTCTGTGGAATAAAGGGTTTTAATGGTGCCTTCTTGGGCACTGTGTCTGCCATTTCATGGGTCCTCATAATGGAATCTTGTAGTGTGTTTAGACTAAAGGCCTTCACCCATGTTATCAAAGGTTCGGCTAATCCTTCAGTAAATAGAATCACTAACCTTTGCTCAGAGATGTTTGTCACCATGACCTCCATCCTCTGGAACTTTGTGATGTATGCCTATGGTGTGTCTGTTTGTCTTAACTATGCCAACTCCCTAAAGTGGATTTCAAGATATTTCTTATTGAATATGTCCATCAACCTCTAGGTGAAATCCTCATAAGAGGTGATGTTGGCATGCCCCAATGTCACTGGCCCATGGTACCACCACTCATGAGATTCTCCATCCAAGTGTAGAGTGGCAAATTTAATTGTCTCTACCTCTGACATCAGGTTTAGTTAGAAATAGGTGTCCAACTTATGTACCCATGATTTGGTTGTGCTCATGGAATATCCGTCAAAAGATGGGATAGACAACTTCCCCACTTTTCACATAAGATCAAAGTTCTATTGGTTCTATGTTGCTTTGTTCCATTCCCTAGGCATGTTCATGAGTTTAATGTTACAATAGTCCTATTAAGACATGACTACCTATATCTCCTCTGCTAATTCCTGATACTCTCTGAAGTAGGTGGTGAAATCATCATCTTGACCCTGCTGCCACTGTGCATCTGTAGGTTGTGCTTCAATGAATTGTGGAAATAATGGCCTAGGTATCCTCTTGTTACTTATATTCAAGATGCTCTGTACTCAAATATGGGTATTGTTACCCTCTGCATGAATCCTACCTCCTATGTGGCTACCCTATGCATGGTTCCCATTGGAACCCCCATGGTTTTGATTCATCTGGTTTCCAGTAATGAATTGTCTTAGTTATTTCTACTCATTGGCCATTTGTTGTGTTGGAACACTTTTAAAATAATAAGTCTGAAACATTACCCTGTTTTTTTCTACTTCATTTCAAAATCGAACTTCAATAATAAATCATTTTTGTCTTCTATCCTTAATGAGTATACAAGGTCCACCGTCGATCCAACTCTCTCATCGATTGAATGATCCCACTTTCCCGAACGTTTTGGAGCCGCCTGAATGTTAAAAAGGTCAAGCCTTTAGAGACTTGCTTCAGAGTTTCAGATTTCAGAGTTTCACGCTTTGGGCATTTCACCATGTAGCAACTCCAAAGTCCCAATATCCGAAAGGAGTTCAAAGGGCTTTAGTCATCGTACACGTACACCTTCCTAAGTTTTGACACATAATTACGACTAGTGACCTATTGAAACATCCATAAAGTTGTTTTGCCAACACCCGAAGCATATAGATAACAAAAATCTAAACCCATTTTAAACAAGTTAATCTCGACTAATACTTAATTAAATAACTTTGCACCTTCGAAGTTCGAATATTTGTCATCCACTGCACTCAAATATCATGAAGAATGAAACCCCGAAATACTTGAAGTTAAGAACGGTTATTTACTGAATAAAGTATGATTAAAATTAATTAGTCACTTCACGATTTCGCGTCTCGCGGATACTGTCTCAAGCAACTACCAAAATCCTGAGGTCCAAAAATCTGAAGAAACACTTAACGATAAATGAAATTAACTAATGCATTATTGATGATTATCTTGTGATTGATTTTTCGCTGAATCATAGCTCGGATAAATTCAAATGTTATTTGTCAAAACTTCTAATCGCGAACCACTAGACATTAATGACATTAATAATCGATCTATGACAATCATTTCAAATAAGATCTCCGACCACCACCTAAATCCTTTCATTAAGGAAAGTGAATGCACCTTTAGTAAAGTACTTGTAACTCAACTCATTTAGGGGAAAAGGATATTGAAGTTTGAATTTCATTTGCATTTTCACAGAAAAGCAAGTTTGAGCAAGATAAGAAGTTTGTGCATTTCCTGTAACAGGTAACAGAGTCCTGAACTCATGAAATCATGGCTCCATGGAAAACAACTAAAGTGTCTGGTTAAAGCTCAAACCCAAACATAGGCGTCTTCTCAAACACGTCGCCCATAACCATAGATACCATGAAAACCTGGACGCAGGTATTCGATATTTTACAATACAAATTGACCAACTACTCGGATGATTCAGGTGACGAGGCGACTGAAACCCAGGCTACAAAATACAAATATGTTGCTCAATTAGAGCTGCATAAAACAACAACACGGCCTAGGCTCATGCATTATAATGATATGATTGGTTGGGAGCTGGAGAATGTCGACCTATCGACTAGGAGTATCTGCAATTCGCAAAAAGTTGCAGTTGGGTCTTTTCGAACAAATTATTTCCAGGTAATGTATAGATTATCCCCAGTTCCCAATTATGTTTATAATGCCTCTTTTCTAATGGACTTCGACAAAACAAAATGCGTGCAATATGGAAAGAACTTACTCGACTTGATCAAGGATTGGTGTTCACGTCCTGAGAAATTTAGAGCAGACACGCATGGTGTGTATGTTGTTGCCTCATTAGAGCCTCACATGATGTATGTAGCCATGATATTATGTCACCTTTTCGGGAAGGAAAGTTGTGCTCATTTCTTATTACCATGGGTACCTATCATGCATATAGTAGAAGAGGGGTATTCCTTCGATTGGGCCAAAATATTATCGGACAATTTAGTCAGGGAAATCACAGAATATCGGTCATTGAAAGCCAAAGGGAAACCTGCCCCATTTTACCTGTCTGCTTATATTATGGATGCAGTTTGTTTCATGACGTCATTTCCTTTGATGAGATAGAGTTGGACTTTGACCAACGCTGAACCAATACACTTCTATCACTCCAAGATGTGGGAGGATAAATGTTGTGGTGGGAAATCCCCCTACGGACTAGCATTTAGGGTTATATTATGCATGCAGATAAGATCAAAAGAATCCTACTTTCTACCGTCATCCCAGACCTAATCCCCATTTCTTTTAAGCAAATACATGGTTAAACAAACATACCTTGTTTCAGACATTCGATGTCGATCCTTCTTCACGCTTGATCGCTTGTTAGCAGCTATCCTCCCAAGACTGACCTGCGTACAAAACAAGCAACAAACTCTACATGCATTTGTTCTATAGATTAATGGGTTAGAGATTCAAAGATATATTCACTAAGCTATGAAGAACTCATATAGTGGGACGGGAAAATCATTTCTTTATTATTAACTTTAATGAATCAACTTACAATGTCGAGACCGGCCACTGCTCCGCAAACCTGATCCTGGGCTCCTCTTCAAATATCCTCCAACTTCTTTGCTCTGTATCTCTCTTTGCATAAGGATGGCTAAAGGGTTGGGACAATGAGAATGTGCAAATGGGTAGAGTTTCTTTACTATTATTCTCCTCTTCCAAATGGGACCCCTAACCCTTCTTTTATAGGCTAGCAGAAGCTAGGTATTTGGACGAACCCTCGACCATGCATGGCTGGGAGTTTCAGTTAACTCACCCAAAGCTGTGTGTTTCGTCGACAACTTTCCTTTTTTCGTGCTTTTGTAGGTACATGTGGGCTGTTTTAGGTCAGCTAGCGTGTACATGTGTGCAGTAATGGAGTAGGGCGCGTGGGCCCTTATAAAAGAGGTTTTTTAAAGAGTTGTTCAACAGTGTTTTGGCAAAGAAGGAATCTGAGATGGCCTGATGCCAAGTAAACATGTCTGGTGCAAATTAGGGTTATAAAAATAAAGAAAAAGATTTCTTCTACGAAATCTGTAACTATGTGGTGGTGCCGATGCATATTGCTATATACAGGTGCCCACCTCCCAGGATTTCAGACAAGGTAGTGATGAACCTGGGAAAAGTAGCAGATTGGTACATTGAAGAACATTTCTCTTATATCAAGGTTTTTGGATGTTCCGTTCCTCCACATGCCTTACCAAAGTTTCTGCCAGATTGATTGGTGTGTAGACGAGGTAGCACATTAAACTGTGCTAGGTGGAATCAATAAAGAGATAAAGGCGTTGCAGAAAAAAGTATGACCCACCTTTCCTTTTCAGATTGGTATGCTTTTACTATTAGATTTTGACCACTCAAAAGTAGAGGCTGCAGCCTTGGGAGACATTAAGCTTGTTAAGATTGAATTCAAGAAACACGGTCCCCAGAAGATCATAGGAAATCACATGGCTCTTTACAATCTAAAAAGATACGAGCATGAAGATTCCTCATAGGATGAGATATTTCGAGGAGCAAGATCTTATCAGGAAGTGTTGAGCCGAGTCCGAACTCTGGCTCCAGAATAATTGTGCTATTTCTATTATTTTCAAAGGCACTGAAGAAATAGCCCACCTAAAGTCTTATAGGGAGGAGTCCCGACGTCTCCCGCCACACAGGAGGTTGCGACCCAGAAATTAGAAGCAAGAAGTTCCAGTGGACGAGACATTCAGGAAAATTTGGAGAAAAAAGAGGTTGTGACACATAAAGTAAATACTGCATCATCAAATCCACCAGATGATCAAACTAAATCTCAAGTCGAAGCTTTGATAAAAAAGGGTGAAGAGAAATCACTGTCCACACAAGACAAATCGACTACAAACATAACAGGGAAACAACCATCCACCAAGATAGGTAGCCCTATCAAATTGGTCACTCCTTTACAGTTTAGTAGGGGAAACCCAAATACTGAAGTCGTTTTTATAGAGGATCTCACTCCTATTTCTGTTGAAGAAATGCCCCCTTCTGACTTTTTCTACAACAATAAGAGGAGGGTTGTAGTGAAGAGAGAAACAAACCAAAGGGAGGGTTCAAATGTCAAGAGACACAGAGTGTTATATGATGGTCAGGCTTTAGAGGAGGTGAAATTTTCTATGGAAGTGGCATGCACATTGGGAGCTTTTGCCACAAAAAATCAATGCTCCTTTGGGAATCTAACAGAACAACTGAACCAGAAGGATATGTTGGTGAAACAGTTGCAAAACCAAATAAATACTGTGGAACAGAATGTGAGAAATGAGATGAATAAGGGTTTTGGGCAGATCAGAGTCTATGACAGACATGAAATTCAACAACTAAAAATTAGTCTTGATGAAATGCATAAAAATTCGCAGGCAAGTAGAGAGTTGGCCATTCAACAGGGAGAGTTGGTCAAACAACTATAGGCTAAAATAAACTTGACTGAGAACACGATAGTGGATATGACGATTTTCCAAGCCCAGGCATTGGAGGTGCACAAGAAGCTGGAATCAACCCAACAAAACCTCTTAACTAAAGTAGAAGTTGTTCAAAACTATTATCAGATGATAGATCATTCTTTAAATAACATTCACCTAAAGGAGAGAGAGGCCATTGTAGCTCGAGTTGCATTCCAGGAGGCTATCTTATCATCAACAAAGGATGAAGTAGCCAGGGCCACTAGATCGTCTCTTTCAGAGAAAACTCGAGGTGATATAATATTGAAAACCTGGGAGGCCAATTTAGTTGAAAGTAGAAGGTTAGCCTGGGAAGTGAAGAAATATTATGAAGAAGCATGTTCCTCTCTCGACAAAGAGTCACTAGACATTGCAAGAGATAGTATCTCTGAAGCCCTAGGGAAAATTGATATAGGAAAAAATCAAGTTGATTCCAAGACAAGCATGGAAGAATCCCGAGTCAAAATCCTACAATTGAAACAAATTGACATTATCCAGATTAATAAGTGGAAAGTCAATCCTATTCTGCGGCTACAATCTATATCTTTAGAAGCCAGGAGAATGGAAGACAGGTTGCCTCACATAGAAAATAAATTATATACTTGTGAGGCGAATGACACAACAAATCCTTCCAGGTTGGTGGTGCAGTTCGTAGGCAGATGTGTTCAGTGTGTCGAGCAAGGAAAAGTCAACACATATGGGAACAAATGAGACAACGTGTGCATACCATTTACATAGGTCAAGATTAGAGGCCAACTGTTTCTAAGTTGGAGGACAAGAAGAAGAAACATCTCTGTCAACAAGCGAAGAGACAGAGAAGATGCAAATGAAACTCTTCAAATTTCACATATTGTAATATTTACTGTTTTTGAATTATGAGAATTCCAACCGCCTAGGGTTGAGATCATTTTTGTATAAATGCACAGTTTGAAGACTTAATAGAGGCTGCTTCTTGCCTGATGTAATAGGGAAAAGTCTCCTTTTGTGAGAATTAATACAAGTGCAGACTGAGATTCTAACCTTTGTGCAGTTTGAGTTATGTGTTTCTCCTATATCTCATTTTTCTAGATTTTCATTATATCATTCCTTGATAAGTTAGTGGTTGCAATTTAGTACTACTACTACTACTATAGTCACATTTTATCGGTTGTTTGATAAGCAAGCAAATTTTCCTTCGTATTTTCTATAAGTAAATACAAGACCTGCGAGCTACTTGGATCACTGCATCTTATATCCTTTCAAGGGAGCATTCTTTATTTTATTCTACTTTAAACAAGGTAAGATTCATCTTGTATTGATGCCTCATTTTGTTTAACAATTTTGTAAGTTTCTCCTAGATCATTTGATTTTATAAATTGACTCATACGACAAAAGACGACCTCGGTCCTGTCCTGTCATTAATTTCATTTAAGGATTAATTCTTATATAACTAACGGAAGAAAAAGCACCTTTCAAAAACATTCCTTTATATTTGTGATGCTTGACATTATTCTTTAAGCCTTAGGTTTAATCTTAGGAACAACATATTTTTGGCGTTGTTGCCAGGGATGGAGAAACAAATTTATTTTCCCAGGGAGAACGACATGGTAAGTTTCTCTCTTTGATAATGAACAAAGATTGAATACAAGAATAAGGATAATTTTTTATCTTTCACTTGGCGACTCCACTACAGATAAACTGGCATTTGGTAGAAAGAATACCAGGAAGAACCCAGATGATCAATAGACTATGCCCGTATCTGATCTCAAAAAGATACTAAAACCAAGGGGATACGTCAAGTAGACTGTTGCATCCACAAGTAAGGCTTACCAACCCAAAACTGTGCAAACTAATGCTAATGTTCCACTTAAACAATCAATCCCACAAGAAGTTTACACACAAAGCCATTTCAAAGAAACATCAACTGATAAACTTGAAGCCGAAACCATACACCCCGAGCTAGTTTTACCTGAGATAAAAGCAAATACTGATTCAAATTCCCCCTTTACTAGCAAAGGTAAAAGATCCCTTTTGATACCCGCTTTTATTGATATTTTGTTGGTCCCTGAAGTAAAGGTTTCGAATCCCCGAAACTCTGAGGAGTATATCCCATACCCTGATTCAACTCCTGTTGGTTTTCTTGTTTATATATCATGGAATTCCTAAGAACCTAGCCCTCATTTCCCTTTTCCCCCATTTTCATATTTTCTGTCTTCTAACGGTCAGTTTCCAGAACCTTCTTCGCCTCATCTCGAGGTAGCTGAAGGGTGACTACAAGTTTTTAAAAATCCACTCTACAGTTCCCGAGTTTCATCCCCTCGACATAAAATGGTTGTTGTTGAAGGAGGTGGTGTCGGAGGCGGTCAAGGACCACCACCTTCGCCCCCTAGGATTTTTGCCAAAGTGGAGGCCATATACGCTCCTTTAGTCCTTCCCCTTCTCCTTCATGATTTATTAGGAAATTATATGAAGAACTTACCGAAATTCACGGGAGAAGGAGACTTAACTGCCACAGAGAACATAAAGTTTTTTGACCAATTCGCTGATATCCTCGGCGTTGAGAATGAGGATGTTTACTCGAGAATTTTGGTGCAAAATTTTGAAGGACAAGTGAAAATATGGTTTCGAGGGCTCCTGGTAGGTTCTATAGCATCTTATGATGCGCTAGAAAATGCCTTTTTAAGGCAGTGGGGAGAAAAGAAAGATCACTTGTATTATCTGGCGGAATTTGGGGCCCTCAGGAAAAAGAATTCCGAGTCAGTCCTAGAATTCACACAGAGGTTTAATAAACTCTATCATAAGATCCCAGTAGAAGTCAAACCCTCACAGCCTGTAGCTAAGGTGACTTTTGCAGGGGCTTTTGAGCCCGACTTTTCCCTACTTTTGAGGGAAAGGAGATCTGTTGACCTCACAAGAATGCAAGATGACGCCATCGAAATCGAGTCGAACATGATGGCATCAGGTAAACTAAAAGCAAAGATTGAGATGGGAACCAAAGAAACTAAACGCTTCATAGAACAAGATGGAACTTCCGGATCTGGGAAGTCCACAGAGGACAAAATGGATGACATGGCTAAGATAATCAAAGACTTATTAAACAAAATCTCTAGAATGGAAATGAACCAAGATAAATCTGATCCTTTTGCTAGGAGAGATTTCAAAAGGAATCCCAATCCCCAGATCCAACATAGACGAGTAAAAAACGAGGATCAGAAAATCAAAGATCCTTTTAAAACATAAAGCTTTATGCAAAGTGATGATATGCAAGACTATGAGGGGTTAGATGCAGATATAAACAATCTCGATGATGATGACCAAGAACCTCACCTAACCATACAGGATTACGAAATATATTTAGACCAAGAACCCCTATTCGGAAATGAGGAAAGTATAAATAATTTGGGAGAATTTGATTATCAAGGAATCACCAACTCTATAATGGTCGAGCTTCAACAGAAATATAATTTAAGGCCTAGAGATAAAAATTCTACAACTACCCCACCGAAGAAGATCTTGTCGAGAAGTAAAAAAAATGAGTTAGCTCAACCATCCACTGAAGCGCAAGCTACCAAAAAAAAAAAAGGGTTGAAACTCAAGCTGCCAAAACAAAGACAGCCGAAACAAAAGCAACGAAAACCAATAGACCAGAAAAAGGAGAAACATAGATCCCAACCAGAGAAGCTGAAAAGACAATTGGAAGTTTCAATCTGGAAAATGAAATTAATAAATTAAAATTCCTATACCCTTGGTCGAATTAGCAAAAAATCCGATGTATAGAAAAAAAATTGCCAAGATGATAAATTTCTCAGATGTTGAAAGTCATGCGGATGTTATTAATCTAGAAGATGACCGACCTACCATAATGTTTGGTCTGCATATCGAAAATGATAAAGACTCTGTCACTCCTTTTTATATTATGCTGACTATGCATGATCACCTACTCCATAATTGTATGTTGGATTCTGGAGCCTCCCACAACTTAATTCCCAAAGTTATTATGGAAAAACTAGGTCTCGAGGTTACTAGACCATACCAAGATCTGTATTCTTTTGATTCAAGAAAGGTTAAGTGTCTTGGTATGATAAAATATTTGGTGGTTAATCTTGCACGGATCCCCGTGAAGAGTATTCTCATGGATGTAGTCATTTCTGATGTTCTCGTGAAGTATGGCATGTTGTTATCCAAGTCTTGGGGTGCCAAACTTGGAGGATCGCTTCAACTGGACATGACGTATGCCACAATCCCAATTTTCGGTGGACAGTTCATCCGTTTATACAGAGAAACGAGGTTGGCATATACTGTAAGTGACTCACAGAGCCCAAATAATTACCTAGTATTTGTCACTGATCAAGAGCTAGGAAACTGTATATTATCAATTGATGATGGTTTTGACAAATGTACAAAAGAAAATGGTACATAAGAAGAAAACAAAAAAA
Source organism: Picea engelmannii (assembly GCA_009831015.1). NCBI lineage: Eukaryota > Viridiplantae > Streptophyta > Pinopsida > Pinales > Pinaceae > Picea > Picea engelmannii. The sequence goes on from ML795381.1 coordinate 377,191, forward strand.
AAGAAAAAACAAACAAAAATGTAAATAGTATAGGAGTTTGGAAGATGTTTTTTGATGGTGCTTCGTCCTGGGAAGGAGCAGGAGCTGGGGTGTTGTTTGTGGCATCCAGAGATGAATTCATTAATCCTTTCTCATATAGATTACAGTGGGACATTGACTATACCAATAACGTATGTGAATACGAAGCTCTCATCTTAGGATTAGAGACTGCTAGGAAGTTGAAGATAAAAAATCTAATAGTCTATGGTGATGTAAAATTAATTGTAAAACAGATAAGGCAACATTATCAAGCCAAACATCCAAGGCTAAGGTCATATAGGAACTGCACCTGGGATTTGATAGAATTTTTTTTCTCATCGTTTAATATTCATCATATTCCTAGGGCGGATAATCAACAAGATGACTCCCTATCGAAAGCGGTTGCTACTTTTATGCCACCTATTGTCTTGAAGCTAAAGTATCACATAGAAATGAGGCACATGCCTTCAATACCAAATAATTTCCAACACTGGCAGGTCTTTGAGGACGATGAGTAGATCAAGCAATTTCTAGAAATGGTGGATGAATTTTCTGAAACACACATCAACCAGGAAAATCAGAATGACCCTACTTGGATCATGCATGAAGATGAATATCCTCAGAAGTTACAGGATAAGATCACTAACCATTGCATGTTGGTGCTAAAAAACAATCAAATCCCTAAGGGTTTGATTCCATTAGAAATACTATTTGATCAAGACGATATACCCCTAAAGTCTACCTTGCAACCTTAACCCGAAGAGGTTGAAGATTGTGATATAGGCACTAAGGAAAACCCTAAACTAGTCAAAATATTTAAATACCTTCCACTTGAAATGAAAAGTAAATATGTTGAGTTACTCAAACAATACAAATATGTCTTCGCTTAGTCTTACGATGAACTGAAAACTTATGATACCACTGTGATCGAAAATAAAATCCCTTTGAAATCAGGGATCAAACCTTTCAGGCAAAAGCTTAGACATATAAACCCTATAATTGTAATAGAAAGGGAGGTAAAAAAGCTCCTAGATGCAAAGATTATTGTTCCACTCAGGTATTCTGAGTGGGTAGCTAATTTAGTTCTAGTAAGGAAAAAGAACGGTGAAATCAGACTCTGCGTGGATTTCAGGAACCTAAACAGATCATCCCTTAAAGACAATTATCCACTCCCTAAAATGGATCACATTATGGAAAAAGTGGTCGAGGCTAACCGAATGTCTATGATTGATGTCTTTTCAGGTTACAATCAAATTGCGGTCCATGAAGATGACAAAGAGAAAACCGCGTTTACCACTCCATGGGGTACTTTCATGTACGACAATTATCCACTCCCTAAAATGGATCACATTATGGAAAAAGTGGTCGGGGCTAACCGAATGTCTATGATTGATGGCTTTTCAGGTTACAATCAAATTGTGGTCCATGAAGATGACAAAGAGAAAATCGCGTTTACCACTCCATGGGGTACTTTCATGTACGATAAAATGCCATTCGACTTGATGAACATAGGAGCCACCTTTCAATGAGCAATGGACATAGCCTTCATCCATGAGAGAGATAAGTTTGTCGTTATTTATCTTGATGATTTAACTGTTTTTTCTAACTCAGATGCAGAGCACTTGGTGCACCTCAAACAAACATTTGAAAAATGCAGAAAATTCGGTTTGTCACTCAACCCTAAGAAATTCCATTTTGCAATGCAAGAAGGAAAACTCTTAGGCCATATAGTATGTAGAGAAGGAACCAAAATCGATCCAAAAAGGGTTGAAGCTATATATACAATCAATATTCCTAGAAACAGAAAGGAAATTTAGTCTTTTTTAGAAAAAATATTTTTTTTAAGAAGATTCATTCCAAATTTCGCTGAAATTGTTAAATTGATTACATATATGCTGAAAAAAGACAACAATGTCAAATGGACAACCGAAGCTAAAGAATCTTTCAAATGCATCAAGAAGGTAATAGGAGAAGCATCGGTCCTGGCCAGTCCAGACTACATGAAAGAGTTCTTGATCTTTTCATTTGCATCTGAGCATACTAACACAGTCGTGCTCTTACAGAAGAACGATGAAGGTTTTGAGCAACCGATAACATTTTTTAGTAGAAGCCTCATAGACGCCGAGTTGAAATATGATATACTGAAAAAACAGGAATACGCTATGGTGAAATCCCTCAAAGATTTCAGGACTTACATGCTGCATTCCAAAATAATTGTCTACATACCAACCAACTCTGTTAAAGATATATTGGTTCAACTAGATAGTGGCAGGAGGGGCCGATGGCTGGACAAGATTTAGGAATTTGATCTTGAGGTAAAACCAACTAAACTCGTCAAAGGTCAAGGCCTGGCTAAGCTATTAGCCGAATCAAATTTCAGAGCACTTAGGATAAATCATCTACAAGCTTACAGAGAACTTCCAGACATAGAATAATTTGATGATCAAACACCTACAAATCAGATTCAAGAAAATTTGTCTTCCTCTATTTGGTATGGCGACATAGTTTCATATCTCCTAACTCTTTAGTGCCCAAGTGATATGACTCCTTCTAAGGCAAGAAAATTGAAGCTGCACGTGGTAAAATATTGCATCGTTGACAGTCAATTGTATTGGAAATATCCCCTAGGATTTTTACTAAGGTGCTTGATAGAATTCGAGA
>ML795382.1:0-22351 GCA_009831015.1 Picea engelmannii
ATATAGGTCACTTTAAAATTGTGCCAACCTTCTACTAGTATACTAACTCAACATTAGTTAGTATATTAAATTATAATTAAATTGGTTAATAATAGTAAGAGACACAATATTATTAATGTCATTAAATAATACTAATCAAATTATCTTTTAATACAAGTTATAAATAATGGTAATAGAAATAATGTAAGGAATCCAAGTCTAAGACTTAGATTTTCTTTTGCAAGTTTATGTAAATTTGATTTTATATAGTTTATCAAGATAAATTTATCAAAAAAACGGTGAATATATACAAAAAGTAGTGAACCAAGCAATTTTTTAATTCCACAATTTGAAAAAACGCAATCTTGCTAATTTAGTTCGAAATTCTAGATCTATTAATTTTTATTTAGATTTATTCTTTTACTTAACACACAAGTTAAGATGTAGCTAAATCAAGATCCACTATTGTGATCTAGATCCATTTAACTTTCAATACAAAAATATAAATAATAATAATGGGAATAAATTATAATGATACATGAGAGTTTATAATGATACNTTTATAACAAAAAAATGGTGAATATATACATTCAAAGTAGTGAATTAAATGATTTTCTAATTCTTTTTTTGAAAAAACTCAATCTAGATAAAGTTCTAAAATTCTAGATCCACTGAATATTTCCAAATTTAATGAAATATGTGTTTTGGAGTTCTTGATGAGTAGATTTCCATCTTCACCAGGGAGAGATGTTGGGGGTATCTGTCCATAAATCTTCCACTTTGAAAGTGGCAAGATCTTGAATATCATTTTTGTAGGATTGTAGATTTTCTTCCAATGGTAGGGGTGGCATTTGTTGCCAGGAATCCTTCCAGAATAGGGCATTATGTCCATTGCAAACTTCCCAAAAATCATGTTCCTATATGAGTGGCCAGTTTTTCCAAGCCGTATTCTAGATGTTGGAGCCCGTATTCTAGATGTTGGAGCCTTGGATTTGCTCCTGCATTCTTATGAGTTGATTTTGATGGGTGTTTGGGGCATATTTTCATTTCCGGAGTTTTGTCGAGAGCTATGTTGGTGTTTTAAGCCATCTCCACCAAATTCTTGCTCCCATGGTGCTATTCAATTTTCCAGGGTCCCAAAGGCCCAGACCACCTAAAGATTTGGGCTTGCAGACCTTGTCCCAACTAACAAGGGCCCATTGTTTGTCTGGGTTGTGTCCATTCCATAGAAATTTTCTTTGCAGATTCCTTATTTTCTTTGTGACAAATTGGGGGACAACTAGGGCTAAGAAGAGGTAAGATGGGATGGCTTGGAGGACTGACTTTAGGAGAACCAATATGGCTGGAAGGTTGAGGGAGAGAAAGGTCCAGTTGCTATGACGGTTGGTGATGGAGAGTAGGAGGGAATCCTAGGAGATGTTCCTAGCTGCTGAGACAGAGAGAGGGTAGAGTGAAAATGGGGGTATTCAGAAGTTGAGAGAGCTGATGTTGGATTGCTACAGGATTATTAAAAAATAAGAGTTGTGATTTGTCCAGATAAAAGGTGGTGTCGGAGGCTTCATTGAAATCAGCGAGGATGGAACTTAGTTTAATTGCTTCTTTCACGGTGGGGGTATTCAATAGCAGTGTGTCATCAAAAAATTGGTTGTGGGAGGATTCCGATTGTAACCCATGAAGAGGGAGGCCTTGGAGGGATCCATTTTGGATTGAAGCCTTGATATAATGTCTTAGACCTTAAACCATTATGACAAAAAGGAAGGGGGAGAGAGGGTTGCCTTGCCTTATTCCTCTTGATGGAGAGAAGGGTTGAGAGGGGACACCATTGATGAGGATCGAGAAAACGGTTGAGGAAATGAGGTTCATTATCCAAGAGATCAAATCTTTGTTGAAACCAAAAGCCGAAAGGAGAGTTTTCATGTATTTCCTGCTTAATTTGTCAAAATATTTTGAAAGTTCAAGTTTTAGAAGCATAACGGGAGTGCGGGTGCTTTTGAGCGAGTGAATGATTTCATGGACAAGTATGATGTTGTCCATGATTTGCCTTCCTTCGACATATATTGATTTCTCCTTGGAGATGATGAAGGGGAGAATTGGTTTAAGTCTCAAAGCTATGACCTTGGAAATAATTTTGTAGATCACGTTGCAAAGAGCTATGGGTCTGAAGTTCTTCAGGTTTGTGACCCTTTCTTATTTGGGGATTAGAGTGAGGAAAGTGGCATTTAGTGTTGGAAGAACTTTGCCCGAGCTGCAAGATTCCTCCACCAGCTTCCACACTTCTTCCCTTAACATAGGCCAGCAGGAGTGGATGAAAGTTGTTGTGAAACCACTTGGACCTGGAGCCTTGCCTATGGGTAACTCCTGAATAGCTTGATCCACTTTTGCTTGCGTTATTGGTGTCATGAGAGCCTCATTTTGTTCTTGGGTGATTATAGTTGGGATATTTTAGGTCACCCGCTCTATTGTTGAGATATGGACCACATTGGGTTCTAAGAGGAGATCCTTGCAGAAATATGTCAGCTCGTGTGTTATTTCCTGATGAGTTAATAGGGTTTTTCCTTGCAAGTCATCCATCTTTGTGATGCGATTGATGAGGCGTCGGTGGATCATGGAATGGTGGAAGAATTTGGATTTTTTCTCTCCCTCATTGAGCCATTGAACCCGATATTTCTATCTCCACGGGATTTCTTCCTTCTTGTGTCTTTCATCGAGTTGTCTTTTTAGTTCATTCGCCTCTTGCTATTGTGTGATTGTATATCCTGCATGAATGATTTGTCCCTGGAGGTTCTCTAGTTTTTGTTCCATCATTTTACTTTCCTGGAAGATGTTCCCAAAGACTTCTTTGTTCCATTTGCACACCTATTGTTTGAAATATTTGATTTTTTGTTGGAAGCAATATATTTTTGTACCTTTCTAAGTTTCTGCAGTGCTCCACCAGTGATAGGCTAGTTCCTGGAAACCTGGATGGGAGAGCCAAAAATTCTCAAATCTAAAGGGTTTAAGCTTCGAGGTAGCAATAGTTTCAACCCATAACTGAACCAACCGATGGTCTGAGCCTGCCATCGAGAGGATGTTGGAGTCTACTAGGGGGCCTTCCTGAAGGAGAGTTTATGAGATGAGGAAGCGATCAAGCCTGCATGCTATTTGTTGTTGACTTGATCTTTTGTTGGTCCAGGTGTAGGTTCCATTTCCATTCTCAATATCTACCAATCTAAGGTTTTCTATGAGTTCCTAGAATTTTATGTTGTCCTTCTCCAGGCGCTTTTTCCCCCCTCATTTCTCCTCCAGCGTGAGAATCATGTTGAAGTCGGCCCCTATTATCCATCGCTTGCCTTTTGCTAAAGAACCTAGGTAGGCTAGGCTTTGAACAAAGAGGTCTTTGTCTTGGTTTTTATGCGGTCCATACGCATTTGTGATCATTCCCTCCTTGTCGGAACCAATGGCTCTGTAGTGCGTTGTGATGGTGCATGGAGTGGAGAGGCCTTGATCGAGGATGACTGTAGCAGGGTTCCACAGGATGGCCAGGCCTCCTGAGGACCCTTTTGAGTCTGTTTGATAGGATTTGCAGTTGCCCCAACATCTTTTGATGATATCTTTTGCAGTTTTCCCTACACATTTTGTCTCATGTATCAGGAATATATCAGGGTCTTCTGTTTTGATGCAGTTTCGAAGAATGCTTTGTTTGGATCTTCCATTTAGGCCTCTGATATTCTAGGTGAGGATCTTCATAGTTAACAATTTGGTGGGTGGGAAAAGGATCTCTTTGAGATCCTGTGAATCTATCCCGAGTTGATCATATAATTTCCCACCTCCTTTATTAGTTGTTGAACCGATTTTCTACCCCTTTGCTTGTTTTCTTTTGGGTGTTTTCTTGGATTTTGGTTTGGGTCTGTGTTGATCCCCAACCTAGATGTTGCCCCTACTGATGAGTCCATAAATACTCTGTGAACTTTTTTGAGTTAGTCCTCTAGTAAGGTTTCGAGATCCTTCTTGTTGAGTGCTTCCTCTAACCTGTCTAGGTCGATTTTTGCTAGGTCCTGCTCATCCATTTCCATGACAGTGTCTTCCTCTCTTTTTGGTTCCTTCCCTGAGAGTGGGTGAATCTGTGGATCTGCTTGGTTTGTTGGGTTTTGATACTCTTATGACGAATGATATTCCTTGTGCTTACTGGGATCTTTCCTCACTGTCTTGTGGGGGTTTTTGACCTCTTCTGCTTCTGGGAGGCAGTTAAGGGCTTCAAATGAGTTTTTATTTGGGTTCCTTTTTCCATTGTTTCTTGTGAGCTTCTTCTGTGCTTGTCTCCTTCGATTTTGAACCTGGGTAAATCCTTCCTTTGGTTTCTCTTAAGCTTCCTTCTTGGGGGGGGCATTGAGAGGGAAATCTCTGAAAAGGTGTCCATGTTCATGGCATTTTCGACATCTGAAAGGGATGTGTTCATAGTCTATGGTTTAGGCCCATTCCTCATCTTGGTATTCTAAAGTAACTGTGCCTGGCAGAGCTTTGGAGATGTTAATATAGACACATATCCTTGCATAAGAGGTGTATTTTCTATGTTTGGTAGTTTCAAAATATTTGACATATTTACCCAGGGTATTGCCTATGCCTAGTAAAATTTCCTCTAACCAGAACTCTTGGGGTAGGGAATAGGCGAATCCATACCGATGCATATGTGATTTTTTCATTTTATGGGTAGAAGTGGTATATCTAGAAGCGTAGGTAGAGGTCGGTTGAGTTGTAGAAATATGGTCCCCCTTCAAAGATCATGTCCTTGTCCTCAAAGTTGTAGATTATTACCGTAAAGAAACCTTTGGAGCTCAGTTAAAGCTCATAGTCTCCCTTGGGGTTCCACCATGCCTTGATCCAGTGAGCTAGGTCCTTTTCTAAGGGCCAGAGACATAGGAATTTTCCTATGAGGGCATGATCTCACATGAACTACATATGCTCCCCTATCCTGGTGGTTTTGATGACGTACCTAGGTGCAACCGGGGCTTGGGGGATGCATTTGTCGGGTATCTAGAGCCGAGCTACTTTTGGATGCAAGGACTCAACATCCATGTTCGATTTTTTTCTTATATCTATCTCTTCCTGCATATATTGGTCTCATAAGTGCAATGGCAGCTCAAAGGATGGTCGATGCGCTCACGAGTTCTCTGGGTCATTGGCATCGACATTATGGTAGGAGGGGGCTTTCACCCCCCCTTCTATTCTCATTCTTCTGAGGTGGTCAGAGCAACAGGGTTGAGGCAATCAACACGTACCAAGGGAGTCAGAGAAGGTCTAGGCAAGTGGGAATCGGGAGCATGAAAAAACCCTAAGATTAATAATACAATATTAATATCAATTATTTGATTACATTATTTTATATTTTAAACTAAATGTCTAATAACAATATATTAAGAAGAAAAACAACATTTATATCAAGAAACATTTTTTATATAATTATTTGATATAAAAAAACATTACATTACATTATAATTATTAATATGATGATGATGATTAGCGTTCACTAAGACCTAAGAGGCTAAGTGATTACTTGTGATTCTTTATAATTTTGTTTTGCTCGAAAAGCATTAAGAGAAGCTTTCCAAGATCACCATACTTTTGTTGAGTTAAGAGGTTAGGAAGGTTGGTAGTGTGATAAATATTTTGAAAATGAGATCTAATATGGGTATAGGCTGGACAATCTAAGAGAAAGTGATTTTCATCTTCAACCTTTCTAGTGTCACAAAGGTGACACACTCTTTCATCCCATGGTGTTTTGGGAATTGACCAATGCCCAATTTCACTATGGAGCTCGTGAGAATTTGTTCTTATCTTAGCAATGCAAAACAGATAGATAATTTTGATCTTCTATATTATAAAAAATATTAATATCAATATTAATTATTAATATTTGATTACATTTATTATATCAAAAAAAAAAATTATATTTATTATCCGATTAAAAAATTACATTGTATTACATTATACTATAATTATTAATATATTATTATATTATATAAAAAAACAATATCAATATTAATTATTAATAGTTGATTACAATTATATCAAGAAAATCACATTATTATATCAAGAAAAAGACATTATATTTATTATCTGATTAAGAAAAACATTAATATTTGATTACATTTATTATATAAAAAACACATTATTATATCAAAAAATAAACATTATATTTATTATTTGATTACAAAAAATGTTAATACATAACATCAAGAGAAAAGCAATATCACATATTAAGAAAAAAACAATATCACATATTATATAAGAAAAATACACCATATAATTATTTGATTGCATTTATTGTATCAATAAAAAACACATTATATAAATTTGTTTATATAAGAAACTTTTAATACATTTATTACATTAAGAAAAATGTAATATCAATATTAATTATTAATATTAATTATTTGATTAAGAAAAAAAAACAATATCAATATTATTTATTAATATTAATTATTTGATTAAGAAAAAAAAAACAATATCAATATTAGTTATTTGATTACATTTATTATATCAAGAAAGACATAATATTTTATATTTTAAACGAAATGTCTAATAACAATATATTAAGCAGTCCTCGAGGTGTAGGACAGTCAGTGACGGAGTGTGTTGTTAAGCCACTCTATGTTGTTAACGTCACTGGTTCGAAACCTGCGGGGACAAAAAATCCAACCATGTTAAGGGTTGGTGTGGCTCAGGCCGAGTGCAATCCCCGGGTGATTTTGACGGCTTAGATGCCCCTGAGTCGCGGTTTCTCAAGCCACAGGTTAATCGCGTACCAACAGGTCCCACACAAATTAACAAACAAACAAAAAAACAATATATTAAGCACAAGCAATATATTAAAAATATGACATTTTATATTTTTGTTGACTTTAAGATGTTTTATATAAAGATATAAATATATTTTTGAAAGATTCCATTATAAAAAAAAAAAAAATTCCAATGAAAAATTTATTTTATTATAAAATATAAAAATAAAATAATATATACAAAGAAAACACCACGACATGAAATCATTTGTCATCTTTGTGACACTAAAAGGGTTAAAGATGAAAAACACTTTCCCCTATAATGTCCTTGTATGAACACTTTAGTTGTATGAATCTATCCAAGAAAAACAATACCACGACATTGATCATAGTTACTCATAAAAGGATTCAAGTTCAATATTTTACTACTATAAATCATACTTTCTTTTAACTCATTCCTTTGTGTTTTCTTGACAATTGCAAATTGCAACACCAAATAGCAGAATGCATAAATGCATACTCTAATTTTATATATGCTTATTCAGAAGGGATAGATTTTATAGTTCAATATTATATGTTATCAATGTCCTTAAAAAAAGTATCATTCTAAGTTTCATTCTCTGTAATATATTGCATCAGTTCAAAGTTCCTATATTTTTCACAAAGGAAACACTGTGCTAGATTTTTTTTTTAAACTTCATCAAATCTTACTTTTCATAATGTGTGGGACACAAACCAACCTTTTTGTGTGATGAACATGCCCCCGATGTTACAATATGATGAAACAAAACAAGACGTTACAACGTGACGAACATAGTAATGTTGTGTTGTGTCGAACATACTAACGTTGGACAATGATAAACATGGTAATGTTGCAATCTAATGAACATAATAACATTGCAATGTGATGAACATAAAGTGACGTCATAATGTGATGAACATAGTCATGTTTTCGTAACATAAACAGACATTTCACTCTGGCACATGTCATCCTATAATCGCAACGTGATGAACATTTCCTCATGTTGCAATGTGATGCACTTATTCTAACGTTGCAATGAGAAAAACAATTCCAAACATCGCAATGTGTCGAACAAATTAACTTTTCAATCTACCAAACATATTAACGTAACAATGTGATGAACATATAACGTTGCAATGTGATGAACATATTAAAGTCGCAATGTGACGAACATAGTATCATTGCAATCTACCAATCATAGTAATGTCACAATGTGATGAACATAGGCATGTTATTGCAATGTGGATAGTAATGTCACAATGTAATGAACGTAAACAGAGGTTGCAATGTGTCCCACATTACCCTGTCGTTGAAATATGATGAACATTTCCTTGCATTGCAATGCGATGCACATATCCTGACGTCACAATGTGACAAACACTTCCAAACGTCGCAATGTGTCAAAATTAGTAATGTTTCAATCTACCAAACATCATATTTTCGCAATGTGCCGAACATATACGTCCTTTTCAATGTGACGAACATATATGGATGTCGCAATATGACAAAGATATACATGCATCATAATGTGACAAACATTTCCAAACGTCACAATGTGTCAAACATATATGAATGTGGATAGGCATGTTGTCGCACTATTTTGCACATCATCTTATCATTGCAATTTGATGAACATTTCATGATGTTGCATTGTGACGCACTTATTCCAATAGCGCAATGTGACAAAAATTAACAAATGTCGCATTTTGTTGAACATAGTAGTGTTGCAATCTACCAAACATAGTAAAGTTGCATTGTGACGAACACATAACATTGCAATGTGGATAGTAGTGTCACAATGTGACGAAGATAAATATATGTCGCAATGAAAGGAACATAAATACATGTCGCAATGTGGAAAACATGTCCTCACATTGCAATGTAACACACATATCCTAATGGCACAATGTGGCAAACACTTCCAAATGTCGGAATGTGAAAAACACTTCCAAATGTCGCAATGTGTCGAACATAGTAAACTTGCAAACTACCAAACATCGTAATGTCACAATGTGACGAATATATATGACCGTCGCAAAGTGACAAACTTTTCCAAACATCGTAATGTGTCGAACATAGTAATGTTGCCATCTACCATGCATAGTAACATCACAATGTGATGAACATATACAGATGTTGCAATGTGACAAACATTTCCAAACATCCTAATGTCTCGAACATAGTAATAATGCAATCCACCAAACATAGTAACGTCGCAATACAATGAACATATATGGACGTCGCATTGTGACGAACATATACGGACGTCAAATGTGATGAAAAATTATGAACATAGCAATCTGCCGAACATAGCCTTCTCATAAGAGTGTGGCGAACATGAATCGACATTGTAATGGTACAAATGCAATGTGATAGACATTTCCAAACATCACAATGGGACAAACACAACCCATTGTTGCAATTTTATGTACACAACCCAATGTACTGATGTGACAAACATTTTTCGATGTCACAATGTGAGGAACATAACCCACTATAAAATTATGACAAACCTATTCCAATGCCATATCGTGAGAAACATAAAGACTTCATCTTAATTTTATGACCATAACCTTACGGTGTCAAGTGACAAACAAAAGCTAATGTCATAATGTGATGAACAAAACCTTATGTCGACATGTGATGAGCAAAATATGATTTCACAATGCGATGATCACAAACCGATGTTAGCACGTGACAAACAAAACCCGATGTCACAATTTGACGAACAAAACATGATCAACATTGCAATGCAGTAGTGCCATAGTAAACTATGGTGAACATAATCAACATGGCCCACCATGATGAAAAACACTTTCCCTTATAATGTCCTTGTATGAACACTTTAGTTGTATGAATCTATCCAAGAAAGACAATACCATGACATTGATCACAGTTACTCATAAAAGGATTCAAGATAAATATTTTACTACTATAAATCATAATTGCTTTTAACTCATTCCTTTGTGCTTTCTTGATAATTGCAAATTGCAACACCAAAAAGTGGAATGCATAAATGCATACTCTAATTTTATGTATTCTTATTTAGAAGGGATATATTTATCAATGTCCTTAAAAAAAGTATGATTCTAAGTTCCATTCTCTGTAATATATCGCATCAGTTCAAAATTCCTATATTTTTCACAAAGGAAACACTTTGTTAGATTTTTTTTTAAAAGCTTTACCAAAGCTTACTTTTTGTAATGTGTGGGACACAAACCAACCTTTTTGTGCAATGAACATGCCCCTGACGTTGCAATATGACGAACAAAATAAGACATGACAACGTGACAAGCATAGTAATGTTGCGTTGTGTCAAACATACTAACGTTGGACAATGACACACATAGTAATGTTGCAATCTAACGAACATAATAACGTTGCAACGTGATGAACATAAATTGACATTATAATGTGATGAGCATAGGCATGTTGTCGTAACATAAACAAACATTTCACTCTAGCACACATCATCGTGTCATCGCAATGTGATGAACATTTCCTCATGTTGCAATGTGACACACTTATTCTAACGCCACAATGAGACAAACAACTCCAAACATCGCAATGTGTCGAAAAAATTAACTTTTCAATCTACCAAACATATTAATGTAACAATGTGATGAACATATAACATTGCAATGCGATGAACATATTAAAGTCACAATGTGACGAAAATAGTATCATTGCAATCTACCTATCATAGTAATGTCGCAATGTGACAAACATAGACATGTCATTGTAATGTGGATAGTAATGTCACAATGTAACGAACATAAACAGAGGTTGCAATGTGTCCCACATTGCCTTGTCATTGCAATATGATGAACATTTCCTCACATTGCAATGTGATGCACATATCCCGACGTCACAATGTAATGAACATAAAAAGAGGTTGCAATGTGTCCCACATCACCCTATCATTGCAATATAATGAATATTTCCTCACATTGCAATGTGATGCACATATCCTAATGTCACAATGTGACAAACACTTTCAAACATCGTAATGTGTTGAAATTACTAGCGTTGCAATCTACCAAACATCATATTGTCATAATGTGATGAACATATATGACCTTTTCAATGTGACGAACATATATGGATGTCGCAATATGGTGAAGTTATACATACATCATAATGTGACAAACATTTCCAAATGTCACAATGTGTCAAACATATATGGATGTTGATAGGCATGTCATCGCATTATGATACACATCATCTTATCATCATAAAGTGATGAACATTTCCTGATGTTGCATTGTGACGCACTTATTCCAACGTTTCAATGTGACAAAAAATTACAAATGTCACACTGTGTTGAACATAGTAACGTTGCAATCTACCAAACATAGCAAAGTCACATTGTGACGAACACATAACATTGCAATGTGGATAGTAGCATCGCAATGTGATGAACATAAATACATGTCGCAATGTAAGGAACATAAATACATTTCACAATGTGTCCCACATCACCTTGTTGTCGCAATGTGGAAAACATTTCTTCACATTGCACTATGACACACATATCCCGACGTCGTAATGTGACAAACACTTCCAAACATTGCAATGTGTCGAACATAGTAAACTTCCAAACTACCAAGCATCATAATGTCACAATGTGATGAATATATATGAACATCGCAAAGTGACAAATATTTCCAGACGTCGTATTGTGTCGAACATAGTAATGTTTCCATCTACCATGCATAGTAACATCTCAATGTTATGAACATATACAGATGTCGCAATGTGACAAACATTTCCCAACATCCTAATGTGTCGAACATAGTAACAATGCAATCTACCAAACATAGTAATGTCACAATGCAACGAACATATATGGATGTCACATTGTGACGAACATATACAGACGTCAAATGTGATGAACAATTATGAACATTGCAATTTGACGAACATAACCTTCTCATAGCACTGTGACAAACATTAATCGGCGTTGTAATGGGACAAATGCAATGTGATAGAAATTTCCAAACATCGCAATGGGACAAACACAACCCATTGTCACAATTTGATGTACACAACCCAATGTGTCAATGTGACAAACATTTTTTGATGTCACAATGTGAGGAACATAACCCACTATCGAACTATGACAAACCTATTCCAATGCCATATCATGAGAAACATAAAGCGTTCATCTTAATTTGATGGACACAACCTTAGCCCGAGTGTCCTGGATTGTCTTTTGATGTGCCATCAAATTTGACCTTATGGAATCCTTGCAGGGGGAGGAGCCACTTAGATGGACTGAGGGCTTTTGAATCAAGGGGGGTTGCTGAGGAGGGGTGGAGTGTGCAAATGAGAAGCTCTAGGAGTTGAGGAGAAAGAGCTCACCTAGGTCAGTTGCGAAGTCTTCCTTGGTCCATGATTGCAACTGAAGATTTTCCTGGAGATGCAAGAGGATTGTGTTTCAGAGGAGGGTGGGAGGAGAAGGCTGGGAGTGGAAGATTCTTATGTTTATCTCTTTCCATAGTTGCCAAACTATGAATCCTAAAAAGAGTTTCTAGGTTCTGTTCAGGATAGGACTTTTGAAGGAACCAAAGCCATAGTCCCTGATGGTGCTTATGATGTTGTTTTTAACGCGGTTGGTTCTTCTAAGAAACTGAGTGGCCTAGTTCCAGATGTTCTCACTAAGTGGAAAGTTATTTAGGAGATTCTCCATGGTTTCTTCCTAAAGATGGCAGAGATGGTAGATCGAGGGGCCAATGAAACCACCATTTTGAAGATTGTCCTAGGTTAAAATCTTGTTTTGAAGTAGAAGCTAGAGAAAAGTAGAGATTTTGGGCCAGATTTTTGATTTCCATATTGTTGTCCAGATATTATCTTTATGATGGTTATGGAATTTATCCTGAAGAGTGTATCTCTCCTTGAGAGTGAAGCTTCCATGGGGTGTGTATCCCCATCTGAGAATGTCTTGGTCGGTGCTTTTCTAGATTCTCCTTTGGGTTGTATCTTGTTTCCAGTGTTGTAGGTCACAATCCATTACCACTTGGAGTTCTTGATGAGTAGATTTCAAGCTTCACCAGGGAGAGATGTTGGGGGTATCTGTCCATAAATCTTCCACTTTGAGAGTGGAAAGATCTTGAATATGATTTTTGTAGGATTGTAGATTTTCTTCCAATGGTAGGGGTGGCATTTGTTGCCAGGAATCCTTCCAGAATAGGGAATTTTGTCCATTGAAAACTTCCCAGAAAGCATGTTCCTATATGAGTGGCCAATTTTTCCAGGCCCCATTCTAGATGTTGTAGCCTTGGATTTGCTCCTGCATTCTTATGAGTTGATTTTGATGTGTGTTTGCGGCATATTTTCATTTCCAGAGTTTTTTCGAGAGCTTTGCTAGTGTTTAAGCCATCTCCACCAAATTCTTGCTCCCATGGTGCTATTCAATTTTCTAGGGTCCCAAAGGCCCATACCACCTGAAGATTTGGGCTTGCAGACCTTGTCCCAACTAACAAGGGCCCATTTTTTGTCTGGGTTGTGTCCATTCCATAGAAATTTTCTTTGCAGATTCCTTATCTTCTTTGTGACAAATTGGGGGGCAACTAGGGCTAATAAGAGGTAATTTGGGATGGCTTGGAGGACTGACTTTAGGAGAACCAATATGGCAGGAAGGTTGAGGGAGAGAAAGGTCCAATTGCTAAGACGGTTGGTGATGGAGAGTAGGAGGGAATCCTAGGAGATGTTTATGGCTGCTGAGACAGAGAGAGGGTAGAGTGAAAATGGGGGTATTCAGAAGTTGAGAGAGGTAATGTTGGATTGCTATAGGATTATTAAAAAATAAGAGTTGTGATTTGTCCAGATTAAAGGTGGTGTCGCTGGTCTCACTGAAATCGGCGAGGATGGAACTTAGTTTAATTGCTTCTTGCACAATGGGGGTATTCATTAGCAGTGTGTCATCGAAAAATTGGTTTTGGGAGGCTATCGATTGTAACCCATGAAGAAGGAGGCCTTGGAGGGATCCATTTTGGATTGAAGCCTTTATATAATGTCTTAGACCTTAAACCATTATGAAAAAAAGGAAGGGGGAGAGAGGGTCGCCTTGCCTTATT
The DNA here is from genome assembly GCA_009831015.1 of Picea engelmannii. Lineage (NCBI taxonomy): Eukaryota > Viridiplantae > Streptophyta > Pinopsida > Pinales > Pinaceae > Picea > Picea engelmannii. The sequence goes on from ML795382.1 coordinate 13,836, forward strand.
CCTCTTGAGGGAGAGAAGGGCTGAGAGGGGACAACATTGATGAGGATCGAGAAAACGGTTGAGGAAATGAGGTTCATTATCCAAGAGATCCAATCTTTGTTGAAACCAAAAGCCGAAAGGAGAGTTTTCATGTATTTCTAGCTTAATTTGTCAAAATATTTTGAAAGGTCAAGTTTTAGAAGCATAACGGGAGTGTGGGTGCTTTTGAGCGAGTGAATTATTTCATGGACAAGGATGACGTTGTCCATGATTTTCCTTCCTTTGACATATCGTGATTGCTCCTTGGAGATGATGAAGGGGAGAATTGGTTTAAATCTCGGAGCTATGACCTTGGAAATGATTTTGTAGATCACATTGCAAAGAGCTATGGGTCTGAAGTTCTTTGGATTTGTGACCCTTTCTTATTTGGGGATTAGAGTGAGGAAAGTGGCATTTAGTGTTGGACGAACTTTGCCTGAGCTGTGAGATTCCTCCACCAGCTACCACACTTCTTCCCTTAACATAGGCCAGCAAGAGTGGATGAAATTTGTTGTGAAACCATTTGGACCTGGAGCCTTGCCTATGGGTAACTCCTGAATAGCTTGATCCACTTCTTCTTGCGTTATTGGTGTCATGAGAGCCTCATTTTGTTCTTGGGTGATTATAGTTGGCATATTTTAGGTCACCCTCTCTATTGTTGAGATACGGTCCACATTGGGTTCTAAGAGGAGATCCTTGTAGAAATATGTCAGCTCGTGTGTTATTTCCTGGTGAGTTAACAGGGTTTTTCCTTGTGAGTCATCCATCTTTGTGATGCGATTGATGAGGCATCGGTGGATCATGCAATGGTGGAAGAATTTGGAGTTTTTCTCTCCCTCATTGAGCCATTGAACCCAATATTTCTATCTCCACAGGATTTCTTCTTTCTTGTGTCTTTCATCGAGTTGTCTTTTTAGTTCATTCCCCTCCTATTGTTGTGTGATTATATATCCTGCATGAATGATTTGTCCCTGGAGGTTCTATAGTTTTTGTTCCAGCATTTTCCTTTCCTGGAAAATGTTCCCAAAGACTTCTTTGTTCCATTTGCACACCTATTGTTTGAAATATTTGATTTTTTGTTGGAAGCAATACATTTTTGTACCTTTGTAAGTTTCTGCAGTGCTCCACCAGTGATAGGATAGCTCCTAGAAACCTGGATGGGAGAGCCAAAATTTCTCAAATCTAAAGGGTTTAAGATTCGAGGTAGCAATAGTTTCAACCTAGAGCTGAACCGACCAGTGGTCTGAGCCTACCATTGGGAGGATGTTGGAGTCTACTAGGGGGCCTTCCTGAAGGAGAGTTTCTGAGATGAGGAAGTGATCAAGCCTGCATGCTATTTTTTGGTGACTTGATCTTTTTTTGGTCCAGGTGTAGGTTCCATTTCCATTCTCAATATCTACCAATCTAAGGTTTTCTATGAGTTCCTGGAATTTTATGTTGTCCTTCTCCAGGTGCTTTTTCCCCCCTCATTTCTCCTCCAGTGTGAGAATCATGTTGAAGTCGCCCCCCTATTATCCATCGCTTTCCTTCTTCTAAAGAACCTAGGTAGGTTAGGCTCTGAAGAAATAGGTCAGGCTCTGAAGAAATAGGTAGGTCAGGCTCTGAATAACGACGAAATCCATGAAGGTGTGAGATGGATCACATCTATGACATGATATTCGACATGATATTCAGACTCTTGGATTTGCGACGCACACAAATTGTTCTACGCAACACAGTTTCAAACACTGCGCGCCACAAAGGCTTCACGGCAGAGTTTTCAAGACTAACCACGTAGTGTACAGACTGAACGATTTGTTGTGCGTTGTGAAAACACACTTAATGAAATGATTTATGGATGAAGAATAACAAAATGTTATGCTTAGCACATAAACTCCAAAATATGACAGAAGCTCAAAATACACATGAATTGTCAACACACAAAATACTTGATATATATTAACTTTGATGCAGCACGCAAATACAAAATACTATAACTGAGATGAGCTTTGGCTCCAATGACTTATGCTGACTTCACAGACATAGAGCTTGTGCTCTCAAACTTCTTGGACTCCTTAGCTGTTGTTGTTTCTCCTTCTTGACATTGTTCTATCTACCTCTCTGCATCTCCTCTACATCATCTTTCGACTAACTAAAGACTCAGACTTATATGGAATTAGAATGAGACATCCTATAGAATTAATACTGACTCAAAATTAAAGACAACCATTAATACGACTGACTCTTCAAATACTTAACTGAACTCGAGAAGATAAAGATCGACTCCATTTATAACTCCCTTGCTTGCCAATTGACTTAGACTGAGCTTGAGTAAACGTGCATCTTTGCATTTGCAGACTATCAGACAGACTGACTAAGTGACAAAACTACTGACAAATCAACTGACTGAAAAATTGGCGGAGACATGAAGATCTCACAGACTTGTAATTGTTATTTCCAACACTCCCTCTTAATTATAAGTAGGTGGGATTACAAAAATTTACATCCAGATTGAGTTTAAAATTTTACTGACACTCATTTCTTACTGCACAAACTCGCAAACTACTATGCAAATGTTGAAATGCATCTCTTTCTAAATCCTTTGTAAAAATATTTGTGACTTGTTATTTTGACTTGCAAAACTCTAAACATATCTTTTTGTTATTCACCAATTCTCTGATAAAATGATATCTTGTATCAATGTGCTTAGTTCTTTTTTGAAACACATGATTCTTTTATAACATGATGGCTGAATTGTTATCACAAAATATTGTTGTTAGTTCATGTTGTTCCTACAACAAATCTTTTAACATTCTTCTCATCCAAAATGCTTGACAAGTTGCACTTGTAGTTGCATCCTACTCTGCTTATGTTGAAGCAAGAGTCACTATGGACTGCTTCCTTGAGGCCCATGTTACCATACATGTTCCAAAATGAAACATGTACCCATAGGTACTTTTCCTGTCATCTACGTTGCCTCCACAATCACTGTCATTGTATCCAATAAGTATGAAATCTTCCGAAGTAGAGTATCTAATGCCAAAATCTTTTGTTCCATTCACATATCTCGGGATTCTCTTTCCTTCCTTCCAATGTGATTCTTTTGGAATTTCCATGAACCTTGAAATTAGGCTCACTCCATATATAATATCATGTCTTGTCGATGTTATATACATAAGACTGCCTACCAGTCTTTTAAACAGTATGGGATCCACCTTGGACCCTTTATCTTCCTTTCTTAACTTTAATCCTATTATGACAGGTGTTGAGGATGCTTTTGAATTTTTATTTTCAAAATTTCATGCGCATACTTAGACTTTGAGATAAATATACCAGTTTTGGACTGGTGAACTTCTATTCCCAAAAAAGATCTCATAAGCCCCAAATCAGTGATTTAAAATTCATCCTTCATGACTGACTTGAATTCCTATATACCAAACTCACCTGTAAAAATCAAATCATCTACATATAGGAAAAAAGTTAACATGTTACCTTGTTGATTTTCTTTGATGTACAGAGTTGGCTCATTTTCACTTCTTTGAAATCCATTCTGTGTAAGATAGGAATCTATCTGACTGTACCAAGATCTAGGAGCTTGCTTTAATCCATACAGTGCTTTATTCAATTTGTACACTTTGTTTTCTTGTCCTGGAACCTCATAACCTTATGGATGTTCCACATATACTTCTTCTAAGTTTCCATTCAAAAATGCTCACTTTACATCCATTTGATAAATTGCCCACTTGTATTGCACAACAATTTCTAACACAGTTCTGACTTTGTCCATGCATGCAACGGGTGCAAATGTTTCATTAAAATCAATTCCAGGTTGTTTTGTAAAATCTCTTGCAACTAACCTTGCATTGTTCTTCTGCACATTTCCTTCTGCATTTTGCTTGGTTTTAGAAATCCACTTGACACTTATCACATCATTGTCATTAGGTACATCAACTAACTTTCATGTCCGATTGTTCTCTATGCATCTGATTTATTCATCCATTGCTTCTGCCTATACATCATCTTTGACAAGTTCTTCAAATGTTGATGGATCATCTATTTATGAAAACAAAGAAAAAAATTGAAAATGAATTTGTTGCATCCTCATTATAGATGTCACACATAATTCTTCTCTTCTTTGGTAACAAACTTGCTAATGTTGGATCTGGAGATGTAGAACTACTCAGACTATTTGTTGATGTTTGTTGCGCTCTAAGCGTAGATTGCGCACCTGTTGATCTTACTAAAGTATTTTGCATTGTGATTTGTGTCGCAGTGCCAGATATATAAGGGACTGCGCACTGAATTATACATGGTGTTTGAACCATTTCATCTTCTGTGTCATCATGATCCATTGCATCAATAATTTTGATTGTCTTTGCTATGCTTCCATCCCATGCTTCATTCTCCACGAACTAAACATCACAAATGATTATGAATTTTCTTGCAATAGGATCATACAACTTGCATCCTTTTGTTTCTTCAGAATACCCAACAAATATATACTTATGTCCTTTGTTGTCCAACTTCTTTCTCAGGTCATTTGGAACATATGCGTATGTGACACAACCAAAAACTTTTAATTATGCCATGTTATGCTTTAATATTGTCCAGGATTCTTGAGGAACTTTGTTCTTCACACTCTTTGTTGGACATCTGTTCAAGATGTATACTACAGTTGCTACTACCTCATCCCAATACTCATTTGACAAATGTTTGGCTGCCAACATATTGCGTGCCATCTCCATGATGGTTTTGTTCTTTCTCTCTGCGACACCATTCTCTTGTGGTGTATATTGCACAATAAATTGTTTATAGATGCCATGAACTTTACAAAAGTTTTGAAATTATCTTGATATATCTTCTCCTCCTATGTCATTTCTTAGACACTTGATGTAATAGCCACTCTAATTTTCCACAAGTGATTTAAACTACCGAAAACAACCCAATGTATCAGATTTATGCTTTAAAAAATAAATCCATGTATTTCTTGAGAAATCATCAATAAATATTAGAAAGTAAGTATTGCCTCCTATAGATGGAGTTTGCATTGGTCCACAAATATTTGAGTGTACAATTTCCAATGGATCTTTTGCTCTGTAAGACTTTCAAATTGGAAATGATTCTTTATGATGTTTGTCAAATATGCATCCTTCACATATCCTCTCCGGTTTTTCAATCAATAGTAAACCTTTTACCATATCCTTTGTGTGTAGCAACTTTAGACCTCCAAAGTTCAAGTGTCCAAATCTGAAATTCCATAACCAAGAATCATCTTGTACTTCAAATTGAAATGTTTCCTTCATCTCTACGCCACTTTCTCCTTTGTTGGTACTTCATGCACTATTTTCTTCATTGGAATTGCGTGCACTTTCTTCTATAAATGCAGTGTCTAACTGCCCACCTTTTTATTTACCAAAAGCTAGCACTTTATTCTTCTTCTTGGTTGGCTTCAATTTCAATGGGAACATTTTGTTACTTGTCATCTAGATTTTTTCAATAAGTTGATTGCTTGGGAATTTATCCATAATCACACAGTGATTATCCTCCTTGTATATTATGTATCCTTTATGTAATAACTGTCCTTTGCTCATCAGATTATGTTTCATACCAAAAACGTAATATACATCAAGCATGACCTTTTGTTCTCCTTGCTTGGTTAAGATGTTTATAATGCCTTTGCCTAAGACGATGACTTGGATATATGTTCCAAGTGTAACCTTGGTTTGGATTGACTTATCCAAACTAGAAAACAATTATGTGTTTCTTTTCATGTGGTTACTATGGCCTGAATCTAAATACCATATGTCACATGGGCTTGCTTGAGCAACATTGCATTCAATTGGTGAGACTATAGGCATTACCTCAACGCGCACCATAAACATAGGATTGGTTTAGTTATTTGTGTTGTTTGATTGATCCCAACCTTGCTTGTTCTGATTATACTGTCCCTCTCTGCACTCATATGCATAATGTCCATACTTTTTACAATAATGGCACTGAATTTTTGATTTGTCAGTTCTCTGACCACTTGGATGATTTGTATTTGGGTTTTGAGCTCTTCCACCACTATTTCAAGGACTGCTACTACGTCCACTTCTAACAGAACTTCTCCCTCTCCATCTAGTGTTAGCTCTCCCTCTTCATATTCCATGGCTTATAGATTATTGCACGAAAAATGCATTCTCTAATGACATACCTGACCTATTCAATTTGTGTTCATGATTAATGAGGAAAGGTTGCAGTTCATCTAGCCTAAACTGACTCAAATATTTGCTCTCTTCTAGAGTCACAACAAGAGTATCAAAATTAGGAGGAAGACTCTTAAGTACCTTTTCAACAACTTTTATGTCTTCTATGGTTTCACCATGAGACTTGATATGATTTATGAGACGAATTGCATGGGTATAAAAACAATCTATGGAATCTGATTCTTTCATTGACATAGTTTCAAAATCTCTTCTAAGAATTTCTATTTTTTAAGTCTTTACTTTGTCCATACCTTGATAAGAGGATTTTAATATGTCTCATGCTTCCTTGGTTTACTTTGTTGATGCAACTATTGGGAGTATTCTCTCATGCGTGTCTTGATGTATGTAAAACATTGGCTTTCCATCCTTCTTTCTTTGATCTTTCAAGATATCCTTCTCATCTTGTGTGAGAACATTTTATGTTGTTTGATTGATTGGTTTCACATAACCATTTTCAACTATCTCCCATACATTTTGACCTCGGAACAACGCCTTCATGGTCAAAGACCACATCTCATAGTTATTGCCTATAGAAGTGGGAGGTTGCATATTTGAGGTAGAAGTCATATTTCACTTTCCAATAGAGGTGTTTCTCTGATAAACTTGTTCTAATAGAACCTTCTCTTGATCAACTTTCTTTTGATCAACCTGCTCTGATACCAGATCTTGGATTTGCGATGCGCACAGACTATTATGCGCAATGCAGTTTCAAATACTGTGTGACACAAGGGCTTCACAACAGAGTTTTCAAGACTAACCACGCAATGCACAGACTGCACGATTTGTTGCGCGTTGTAAAAACACACTTAATGAAATGATTTATGGATGAAAAATAACACAATGCTATGCTTAACACATAAACTCAAAAATATGACAGAAGCTCAAAATACACATGAATTGTCAACAAACAAACTACTTGATATATATTAACTTCGGTGCAGCGCGTGAATACAGAATACAATAACTGAGATGAGCTTCAGCTCCAATGAATTTTGTTGACTTCACAGACATAGAGTTGTTGTTGTTTATCCTTCTCAACTGTGTTCTCTCTACCTTTTTGCATCTCCTCTGCATCATCTTTCGACTAACTAAAGACTCAGACTTATATGGACTCCGACTAAGACTTCATGTAGAAGTAAGACTGGCTCAAAATTAAAGATGGTCATTAATATGACTGACTCTTCAAGTACTTAACTGAACTCGAAAAGATAAAGATCGGCTCCATTTATAACTCCCTTGCTTACCGACTGACTTAGACTTAGTTTGAATAAACGTGCAACTTTGCATTTGTAAACTATCAGAAAGGCTGACTAACTAACATAACTACTGAAAAATTGACTGAAGATCTCACCAACTTGTAATTACTATTTTCAACACATACGAGACACAACTATGCAGAATGGTGAAATGGAGGAGTATATTTTTGGCAACTATAGAGGAACCGAACCCATCTCTTTTCCTACAAACATGGATAATTATTTCATGGGATCCTTTTTAGAGCAGTTGATCCAGCAACTCTCTGAGAACAATAGGTGAGGCCCAACCCGTGCCTCGAGATCCTCTGTGAATGTGATGCCAACAATTAAGATGAACTCTAAATCTGTTGAAGTTGTTGTGTAAACTCTAAAGTTGTTGAATCTGATGGGCCAACGACTCAATGACAGCTTCTTCATCATTGGATTTCGCCAGGAATACCGAATGAAAGGACTCGATCTCGGGGAATAGGGGTGATATAACACTTCAATCACAATGAATCATGAGTTCAGGGTAAGTTGTGATTTCACCAGCAGCGAGGAAAGCATCCCCAAAATCCACGTTATAATGGATCTTTAATGAATGTCTTGATAGGGAAGTAATGAGGTCTTATAAGGTCTGACGAATGAATATCTTGACAGGGAAGTAATGATTTCTTTACAGTACAGGTCGGAATGGCTTAATGATAACGTATTTTTAATTAAATAAAGAAAGAAACTTAGCAACGATATGTTACTTACCTTGAGGACTTTGGGAGCTCTTGGACTCCCCTCAATTGAGGTCAAGGAGCATGTTGACCTCCTGATTGATTTTCAGAACCAACGTCGAGCTAAGGTGGAGCAACAACAACGACGAGAATCATACAAGTTTTTCGTAGACAAGCGTTGGAAGTCATGTTGTTTATCTATTCCAATGTGAAGGACCTGGTTGACCTGACATATGGAGTACCTGGTCAATCTGTTTGATGTGTGCAATGTGTTGAGGGAGGGCATGTCAAAAATAAGGAAGCATAATATG
>ML795382.1:72123-112337 GCA_009831015.1 Picea engelmannii
AAGTTGATTACAGGTTCTTTGGTACATGTTGGTGCATGTTTGATGCACTTGTTTATGGTACAGGTTGATTACAAGTTGAGGTACAGGTTGATGCATGGTTGATGCATGGTTCATATTTATTGGTACAAGTTTACAGCAGTATAGCTCACAGTGATAGTGTGACAGTGGTTCCATCATTATACTTCTACTTCAGGGTGGCAGGACGGGGCAAGGACAAGTGGTTGTAGCCACCTTCCGGTTGTAGCCGGATAACATAGGGGGTTGTAGCCTCCTTCTGGTTGTAGCCAGATAATTGGGGAGTTGGATCTTCCCTAAAGTTGTAGCATGAGAAACTAGGGGATTGGAGCCTCCTTCCAGTTGCAGCTAGAAAAAAAAGGAAGTTGGTGCTTCCAATGAATGTAATTCTTCAAGACATATAAGAAAAATCATTTCATGGTTTTCTCCCGATATGGGTTTCCACGTAAAACACTGGTGTATTGTGTATGTGTGTGATTGTTTATTTATTACTACTCATTATTTGATAATAATTATACATTGATATAACATTTGAAGAAAAAGTATTATAATTACTCTATTACTGATTCACCCCCCCTCTCTCTCTCCCTCCTTCCCTTCACTATCCCTCTCCATCACTTTTTCCGTCTCCCTCCCTCCCTCCCTCCCTCTCTTTCTCTCCCTCTCCCCTCTCCCTCCCTCTCCCTCTACCTCCCTCTCTCTCCATAAATATCTTCCCCCCACTCTCTCTCCCACACCCTTCTCTCTCTCTACCCCTCTCTTCTTGTCTCTATATCTCCTTCTTTCCCTCTCTCTTTCCCCCACTCTCTCCCCCTCTCTCTTTACATCTCTCTATATCTCTACCCCATTCTCTCTCTTTCTCTCTCTCCCTATTTTTTTTGTCTCTCTCTCCTTCTCTCCCCCTCTCCACCCCTCCTCTCTCTCTCTCTCGCCCCCTACTCTTGCTGTGAAAGTGTTGTAAAATGCATTTCATAGTGAACCCTATCTCCACGCTACGAAAGTGAATCATACTTCCAGATCAACATTTGATTCGACTACCAGCTGGAGAAAGATGCCAAATCATTATCAAGATACAATGAATCAATTATTTTGTTCTAGTTTCTTGTATTTTCAGGATGTTAGCATGTAATTACTAAATTAGAAACTAAGCCCTATATTTCAGCATTCAATTTAGAAGGTGTTCCTATTTTGTTGTAACTAAATCTATAATTAGGAAATTAGTTGGGCTTGAATCCCTTAGTCTTGGGATCATCTATTTCTATATATTTTGTAAAAATCATGAAAACAGAGTTCGGTTAAGAGACCCGAGAAGGGATTTAGGGAGAAAAAACTTGTGTGTATGCTCATTTGTAAGCCTTTTGGCACATGATGTAAACATTTCTTCCTTTAGAGATTCATGAGAGTTGTTACTATCAAATTGTGTTTTCTCTGTTTTCCAGTTTACATTAGCATCTTGCTTGAATGAATTTAAGACATTGAGTATCAATGGTTTTCCATGGGTAGAAGATTCATGAGTTGCAAAGGATTTGCAATTATTTTATGATCCAGGTGGATATTGGTGGCCACCCATTTATTCCAACTAGCTTGTCTTGACAGTTTTTAGTTCAACACGTTCTTATGTAATTCCTTGTAATTATGGGTTCTACACTTCTAGGGTTGTCTAAAGCCCTCCACAGCTTCCATGTGGATATTGGAGGTTGCCCACCTAATCCAACTGGCTTATTTTGGAAGTTTTCATGTCAATGCATCTTTCTATACTTCCAAGGTTGTTTTGGGGCCCTAAACAATGTTTTTTTGGCTTTCCACAGTCAAACTTTAGACACAGTCAGAATTTGATGGTATAATGTGTAGTTGTCTAAATTACCTTTCCAACAGGCTATCACACACCTAAAACGGAGATCGTATGCAAAATTTACGACATTGAGAGGTTGAGGTACAAACTTACCCATCAGATCCCACATAACGTTTTGTGTTTCATCTCATCGGGTTAGGTTTTGCATGTCTATGGTTTTGGCATTCATGAGTAATGTTAAAAATTCCTATGGAGCCTCATTGTAATCATTCTTCTTAGACATATGTGAGTAGCAGCCACATCTCTTCATAGAGATAGCTACCACCATTCAAGCAAGTTGTTTTCAATTTTGCAATTTTACAGTTTCAGTCTATTTTATTTATTCAATAGAAGTTATTGTTCACTGGATATGTGTTGTTGTTTTTCGTATCTCTATGTTATTGTATTCAGTATTTATTCCTTTTGTTCCTCTCATAAATCTGGATTAGTGTGTTATACGTCAAAATTCTTCACTTTGATAATGTCACATTATCATTGTCGCAAGTGTCGTAAATGTCGCATTCTCGTTCTACATATGTCGCATTGCGAACGACACCATGGAAGAACCTGATACATCCTCTAAGACATATTAGAAGGGGAAAATACATCATTTGACAAGCTAAGCAAATTTTTTTGCCTTGAGAAATGGTCATCTTAACGAACTTTTGGAAGATTAGCGCTCCTTGTCCATCTAGCAGGGAGCGTTGCAATGCTCTATTGTCAGTTCTAAGGGAACACCAATTGGTTGAGAGAATCATGGGAACAAATCCCCCTTATCTCTAAAGAAAGCTAGAGATGATCTCAGTTCGTTTGGCTCAAATCCAAGCTTTAGGCTACATCTAAGGGAGATACCACAACTGATAAAGTCATATCCTCAACTTATTCCAAAGATAACTAAGGTGGTTGAGCCTCTCAAAGCCTCTAGAAGGAGGCATTCTCATGGTGAAAAGGAGGATAATATCAGCAAAAAGTATTTTCATTTTGATCATGGATCTTTCGATCAAGGGTTTGGACAAGGAAGACTTGGAGAGGTTGTTGAAACTACATCTATATATTGTAAGGGCCTTGTAATGTTCTAACTAATATATTATTGGCCTATTTCCTTCAAGTTTGTGTATGGTTGCATATACTTGTATTTTGTTGATAAATTTAGTTTAAACAAATCTTGGTAGAATAGGAAGTATGCATTGTCTTTGTTGTCTATTAGATTGCAGATCTCATTAAGGAGCTTGAAGATCAAGTTCAACCTGGACTAAGTGAGGACAAGCTTCAGAAAGAGGTACATCATACTTTCTTCCTCTTTTTCCTTCAACTAGTTTAACTACATTTAAAGGAATTTTAGTGTCCAATGTTAGCATATTTCTCTCTTGGTAATAGGGTTCTAGGCTCCAAGAGGATATTCACCTGTCCGCAGGGGAATTTTCCTACAACAGAAATTGGTGAATCTGCTAAGGAACAAAGCTTTCAGTTTTGGTTTCTTTCCTTGGCTTTGTCTTAGCTTTTTTCTTATATTCAGATCCTATTCGTTGCATTTTTGCTTCTATACATTTGTTTTCAGTACTGAAAATGTCTCATAGAGATTGTTGATCAAACTTCCTGAGTTTTTCATTTTCTGGGTTGTTCCCTTTCTTTCTGATAAACGCACGCCCTCTCCCTTTACATGAAGAGCATTGATTTCTTGATCGACACTCCCCTATAGTGCTTTAGGGAGCATTTTAGTTCTTTGGTGCTGATATAACCAGAGCGTTGATTTTTCTTCATTTTGAAAAATTATTGACTACCTTTGTACTGGGTGTGATTTTTGGGTATTTCCTTTTAACTTATGACTTGTTTTTTCAATTTATATCTTTTTTCAGACATGCAACTTGATTCTTTTAATACTTTTGATCTTTGATTAGATTTTATTTCATTTCCTTGTTACAAAATCGCCATTTTTCTTCAGATTTTGGGTTCATTTCGATACCTTTTCGTTCATCTGATCGATTGAAGATTGTTATAAGGAAACTAGAGGATCTTTTTATTGTTTTAATTGGTGTTACAAGGAAAATATTTCTATGTCTATAGTGAACCACAACAGACAGGAGTGACTATAGAAATCGACTCAATTCCAACATATGTTATATAAACTAATGTGCAAAGAAGGTAAGAAAGAGGCCTACCTCATCCAAATGTTTGATGATGTCCATCGTTGAGCACTTCGACCCAAATATTTATACCTACAATGAGTTCTCAAGAAACAAGAAAATAAAGCATATAGTGATAATATAACAGGTTATCACATTAGATAGCATAATCCATTAATATTCAAAACAAACACGCCCATGGATCATAATATATATATTTGCAAGATATCAATTGGACGGGAAAGGAGTATTTCTATTAATAAATGATCAACAGAAGTGAAAGCATTAAAGACTTTCGTATTAGCACGGTTTAGAACCAAGAAACCGAGTTCCTTCCAAATGGGCCTCCACCACTTCAATCCTCCACCAAAGGCAAGTTCATATAAGGGAGACAAAGAGGTTCTCCATCAATAAAGGAAGAGCTTGGGGGATGAACACTGTGTTCAGAATTAAAGGAAAAAGAGATGCAGACTCAATAATGAAGTAATAATTTCTCCAGAGTAACTTTGCTCTCAAAGTTGAATACTCTCTCCTTTTTCCATAGCTCAGAATTGGCTTCTTTATATCCTTTAAAATGCAAATGAAGGGCCGATTCGGAACGTTTCTAGTATATGGAAGGCAAAGGATCATAGATATCCTATCGTGACATGGAAACCCGACATTTAATTTTGATTTTCTGGCACAAATATCGATGTATGCGGTCTGTAGTGGAGCACCCAGTGTATACACATGAAGTATAGATTGCAAGGTGCGTACAAGTGGAAAATATTTATTTTTGTCTCTGGAATCATCAATCAGGGAAAGTAAGTCTGCATAGGGAAATGGAGTAAGGCCCTCTCTGCAAGATTGCATAGGGTGAGACAAATATTTCTCTAACAGATGCACCCTAATGTGTGAGGTCAGAGGAGTATCTGCGATGGACGAAATACATTATAAACAACCCAGAAGTGGAGTGGTAGAGAACCAGTTGGATGAACTCAATTTGCTCATTACATTTTGTACTGACTTTGCATACATGGTTGCCAAAAATAAACTGCAGATCCATGTGAAAAATATACCAAACAAGTGTCTATGGCCATTAAATATGAAAATACAAATGCAGTTACATGCCAATAGTTGTCATAGTCACGAACAAGACCCAGTAAAAACAGTCTCAAAACCAATCTGAAGATGTCTGTATATCATGGAGTAAAATCTGATCTTCCATGATCACTAAAGTCATATAGGTATTGGTTCAATGAAAAGGAAGCAACAAATCAGGAAAGTTGCGGCCACATAATGATGTCTTCAAGTCTTCTACACAATCCGCCAAAGGTGCAAGTCTACATCATGTGAATAAAGGAGTTGAGGTTGAACATAATGAGACATCATTTGATTATCGGTCATTGATGTATACCGTTAACAAACATGAGACAGCCTACTAATAATGAACGTAGGTATCAAGGCACTGAGTACATTCTTACAAGTGTGAATAGAGGAGTTGGTGTCAAAAACCTGAATAATTCGTCAATCAAGAGACATTGATGTATTCCCAACTATCGATGGCGAGAGAGCCTACCACTAATGATTGTAAACCTCAAGGTACTCATAAGACTCTAGATATTGTTTCCATATAATTGTCTAATGTTGATGGAAAGAGACCCGTTGTAAGGAGAGCATTAAGGAATCTCTCATCAGTCAGGACGAGGTATAAAGTAGGAGCTTCATGATTTGGTGGGAATTGGATGAAGAATAATTTCACGAACCAACGACCATGTGCGTCTTTCGCGTGTGCAAAGTGCAAGTGGTACATGAAAAAGACCCTCTGAATAGCATCCAATGATGAAAAATGTTGACAAAGGCGAGGAAACCACCAATAAAGCTAATGGCATCCAAGACACTACATGAATCCCAATGTGTGAATAGATGTCTTGTCGTCGAACACAAGGGAAACCACCCAGTCAATGACCAATGATGAAATGTCAACTATTGGGTTCAAGGTTACCAACCATTGATGAAAGTAGGGCCAGGGTGCATGATAGGACTAAAGTATCATGTGATTTTGAGAGAAACTGAGGGTATGGTCAACATGCAAAGTCAAGAGTTCTGAGGAGTGGCCGACATAGGTTGATAGACTTCCTTTGAACAAGAGCATGAGACATATGGTGGACTCCGGCAGCATAGAGCCAAAGATAAAAACATGAAATGTAGGAGGCATCAATGAAGTTCTCTGTAGGGATTGGAAGAGTAACCAGCCAGTAGAGAAGGCTCTGTAACGAGTTCAACTTCCTAAGGTCATGCTAATCCAAAAATTATGATGAATGGACTCAAATAACTTTGTCCTATGTTCAAAGGTGACACAACTGCTACCAAATATAATATAGTACTCCCTTCCTTCCCATCTTTTTTTTTTTTTCATAACAAATGAATGCTATGATACAAAGGAGGAAACAAGTGTCGCAAGTAAGCAAAACTAGTTCCAATAGTGGAATGTACCTATGCTTATTGCAGGGAAGTGCATGTAAGAGATGGACACTCGAGAGATGTTCCCTCCTAGGTATAGGGTGTCAAATTGTGAAGGATATAAACAAGGCTCTGCTTGGTTGAGGATGCAAAACTGCTAAGGAAAATGGTTTATAATGCAAAGCGAGAACCAGCTATAGGCTCAATACTGCAAGAAGGGGCATGAGATGCAATCACAACTTAACGCCAAAAAATGTCATTTTTTATGTATTTTAGTCTACTTGGTGTGAAAAAGGGGTAAACTTGTGCCAAGAAGAGGTATTTTCAAATCCAATTTACAAGTGTGAAAATGAGAAGTTCATTCAGCGATCTTTTCTATTTTTGGTAACGAGTCGAAAAAGAGCTTAACTAAGACTCGCGACCTTTCAAATCCAATTTAACAAGTGTGAAAGGGACAAATCACTCGGAGATCTTTTTTCTTTTTGAAAAGGAGTCTGAAAAGAGATTAACTAAGACTCATGACCTTTCAAGTCCAATTTAACGTGTGTGAAAGGGATAAATCACTCGACAATATTTTCACTTTTTGAACGAGTCAAAAAAGAGCTTAAATTGGACTCGTTAGGGAGATTCTAAGTGGCAAGTCATGGGGGAGGCCAAGGCTCCCATGCAGACCTTCTTTGTAATGTCATTATCTTACGAAGAACCGACACAAGCTTGGGAAGTCCCAAAGCTCTCCAAGTCGAGGAGGACAAAGTGCTAACGGAGGTTATTGTCTCCGTGATATATCGGATAATGTCTCTTCCTGGAAAAGAGATAGGCGGAGGCATTGGATACCCCACAATACCATCCCAATCAAAGGGAACCTCGTCAAGACTTGGAGGGAGAGAAATTGGGAAGAGTAAAACTCTCTCTTATTCATAAGGTGAAGTACTAGAAATCTTAAGGACATGGCATAGAAGGTATAGAACCAGAACTAGAAGAGCGGGATCGACCAAAAATTGCATTGGTGCGACCGCTTCCTTAGACTTGTCACTCTTCAAGAGAAGAGTGGGGTCGACCAAAGGTTGCATCGACATGACCATTGGTTGAACAGGATGCAAGACAACAAGGTCAAGAGATGCATCAACTCCAAAAATAAGGGTGGTGTCGGCCGAAGATTGCATCGACATGACCTTTGGTTGAACAGGATGCAAGACAATAAGGTCAAGAGATGCATCATTCCCTAAAGGAAGAGGAGTGTCAGCTGAATATTTCATCAGCATGCTCGTTGTATCAACCATTGGTTGAATAGGATGCATGATAACAATGACCTAAGACACATCACCCTCAGAAATAGGAGTGTGGTCAGGTGGTGATTGCATCGGCATGACTGTTTTGTCAATCAATGAAGAAAGAGGGTGCGAAGAAAACACAGATGCCTCAGAATCTGAAGGGCCCTTAGGTGAGCCCCACGCTTTAGGTATCCCAATAGTAACGAGACACAAACGACTAAGGTGACTTCCTTTACATGTCTTGCAAAGGAATTTAGGCTTATGAGACGTCTAGGCCTCTCCATCATATGAATGCCTCTAGCATGACTAGCAACAGCTGGTGACATGCTCCCAGCATGACTTGCAGAGGCTAGTAGAAAATATCCAACATGACTAGCATAGGTTGGTGATGAATCCCCAACATGACTATCATAGGTTAGTGATGCATCCCCAACATGACTAGCAGAGGTTGGTGATGCATGTGCAGTGTGACTAGCAGTGACTAGACTCGTGCCCCCAACATGACTTGCAACGGCTGGTTCCAGGTCTTCAACATGACTTGCAGAGGTTGTCGACCAATATCCAACATGACTAGCATACGTTGGTGATACAATGCTAGTATGGCATGAAGTGACTAGACTTGTGCCTCGAGCCTAACTTGCAGTGGCTGGTTGCAAGTCTTCAACATGACTTACAGAGGTTGTCGACCAATCTCCAACATAACTAGCAAAGTTTGGTGATATAATTCCAGTATGACATGCAATGACTGGACTTGTGGCAGTGGTGAATTGAAACATTTGAGACCAAAGTCCAGGGAAAGATTGGTTTTGAGGAATTGCAGGCTAGGAAGGATCCTAGTTTACACCTTGTCCCTTTCCGGCAGGATAGTATCCTCCTCCATACTAATTCATAAAGGGTTGTAAGGGCATCGACACTGAGGAAGCCGTTTGCGAAGAGAAAGCGACATGACAAGGGTTACTCATGTGAGGATATATATTCCCTCCAGATGAAGGAACTTCATGAGAGGGGTTTCCCATACTATAAAAAGAACTCCCCCCAGATGAAACACCATAGGACATATGGAGGTCCACCATGGGAAACGTGTTCATAGGAACTGACATAGCGGAAGAAGGATAAGTGGACAGACTGTAATAAGTAGAATGATTTCTTAATTGGGAACTTACTTCTCGCATAGTGGATTCGTAGGAAGGAAGATTTCAACCTCCTATCATAAGAGGTGCTTGAAGGATATGACTCCCACCAAACAGAGAGGGAGAATAAGGAGGCATCATTTCCCCAGACCCAAAAATTATATTTGCATAAGGGAGCGAGACAGAGGATGGAAAGTGCGAAGACATATCGAGCATACCATGAGAAAAATGATTAGAGACCCAAGGCGTTGACTGAGTATTATAATTATGCATACCATAATGTGAAGCGGAAGGATCCATCCCCATGAAATGAGTGGACATCATGGTGGGGGTAGCAGTAAATGAGGGAGCAAAAGGAACTCCACTATCCATGATAATGAAGAATCAGTATAGACTCCTAAGGCCAACTAGTAATCAAAGAGCACACCAAAAGTCAAACGGCCAATATGTATGCAAACGGGTAAAGTGGTTGAGTGGCCTCCCTCCCTAAAGAAGTTATGTCTCATCCAAGAGGGACCTGAGACTCCCTGCTAAAGATCGGAGGTAACATAATCAATTATAGGGGCCCTTGTGGGATTAACAAATAGTTAGTCAGATCCCCTTGGAGAGGTAATCCTCCATCAAGGTTGTGTGTTTTCTGACCCCTATCTGACCCAGGGTACTTGCAGAATAACCCCTGCAAATAACATATGAGATACCTAAGTCAAGCAACTAATAAACCATTGTATAATTGATGCACAGGTGAGCAGTCGTAAGTCTGTATCACCGTATGGGTAGGGTAGCAAATCTCGAAACCTTGAAAGCACCACCTCTCATGCAGGTATGGGCACTAGCAAGATCCCCAAATACGAATAAATCCACAGAAATATATCTGATGCTAGACGAGTATCTGGAGGATATCCCTTCAACCAACTTTTCACAACCTCGTGATTAACTCCGGTGTGAGCAAAGTCTTCTGATCTTACCAATTATACAATGTATTTCTCCACTCCCTGACTCAAACACATATGTTGATTTAATTTCCTTGGAGAAGTTTACTCACAAAATCCTATTCCAAGGCACTAAATCCTATACTAGTTTGTGCACCCTAGAAAATAAAATCGTTACTAATAAATTTTAAATTATAGTGTTGATTTTCTGGTTGTGATTACTCAAAAATGTATATGGTGATGAAACAAATGGTGTTATGACTCTACAAGAAAATTAAATATGAAAGTAATGCAAAGTCTAACTTTCAACTTTTGATGGATGATATGCTCCTAAAAACGATGCAATTTTCAAATTCAAATCTACGATTCAGAAGTAAAGATGCAATCTTTCACTATATGCACTAAGCTAATGATAAAAACTCAAAAGAAAAAAAATGCCAAGCAATGCAAAATGCCTATTTTTTTGTATTTTCAATATATTAAAACTGAAAATGCATGGACTGAAAAGTAACTTGATATATAAACTTACTATATACAAAAGAAGGATAATTGAAGAAGGATATCAAGCAGCATAGCACCCAGCCCAATGTATAAGGACAATAAAAATGAAAAGGTGAAGAGAAAAACTTCGCCCAAAAATTCAACCAAAAGAGGGTTTTTTGTCATCCCACAGGCACTCAACAGGCACTACAGAGACCTAAGAAGCCTCAACAAGCATAAAATCCCACTCAGCAAACACCAAACCAAGAAAAAAGGTGTACGTGACTGTTTGGGCAAATAGTGCGTATATACGCAGCTTGAAGTGAGACAACACACATGTGTACGCGACTGTAAATCAAAAAGGCACGTATATGCTTTGAAACGAGGTCGAGCAAGGGAAAAAGGCTGAAAACTCAGATCTAGAGTGAACAAGAGTTGTCAAGCAATGACACGACAAGAACCACAATAGAAACGAGAGAAATCTAAGGAGAAAAGTAATTCAAACCCTAAGAAAGAAGATCCATCCCCAGTATGGTCGTCAATTTTGTTACAAGGAAAATCTCTCTATGGCTAGGGTGAACCACAACAGATAGGAGTGACTGTAGAAATCGACTCAATTCCAGCATATGCTATATTAACTAACGTGCAAAGAAGGAAAGAAAGAGGCTTACCTCGTACAAACGTTTGATGATGTCCATCGTTGAGCACTTCGACCCAAAGCTTTATACCTGCAACGAGTTCTCAACAAACAAGCAAAACAAGCATATAGTGATAATATAACAGGTTAGCACATTAGATAGCATAATCCATTAATATTCAAAACAAACACACCCATGGATCATAATATATATATTTGCAAGATATCAATTGGATAGGAAATGAGTATTTCTATTAATAAATGATCAATAGAAGTGAAAACATTACAGTATTTCGTATCGGCATGGTTCAAAACCAATAAACTGAGTTCCTTCCAATTGGGCCTTCACCACTTCAATCCTCCACCAAAGGCAAGATCATATAAGGGAGACAAAGAGGTTCTCCATCAATAAAGGAAGATCTTGGGGGCTGAACATTGTGTTCAGACTTAAAGGACAAAGGGATGCAGACTCAATAATGAAGTAATAATTTCTCCAAAGTAACTTTTCTCTCAAAGTTGAATTCTCTCTCCTTTTTCCATAGCTTGGAATTGGCTTATTTATAGCCTTCAAAATGTAACTGAAGGGCTGATTCAGAACGTTTCCAGTATATGGAAGGCCAAGGATCAGAGATCTCATGTCGTGACATGGAAACCCAACATTTAATTTTGATTTTTTGGCACAAATCCCGATGTACACGGGCTGTAGTGGAGCAGCTAGCGTATACACATGTTGTATAGCTTGCAAGGTGTGTACAAGTGGAAAAATATGTATTTTTGTCTTTAGAATAATCAATCAGGGAAAGTAACTCTACATAGGGAAATGGAGTAAGGCCCTCTCTACAAGATTACATAGGGTGAGTAAAATGTTGCTCTAACAATTGGTCTCTGATCTTCACATATTTCCAGAATTTTCTTAAGTGTGTTTTGTTGTTTTTGGTGTTCTTTTTGGAAATTTTAGTTTGTTTTTGCATCTTATTGATTGTTGTGAGAGTGCCTTTTGTTTGTGTGATTCTTGCTTCCCATTGTCTAAAAGTTGTGATAGTGAAATATTTTTTATTATTGGCATAAGAAGCATTAAACCAAATCAATTCACATTCATAATCAAACGAAAGGATACTTTTTACGATTGGTTTTTGGATACTGGAAACAATTTATTTATGATTTAGCACTGAAATGGATTCTTGTTGAAAAAAAATTGCATGAAATTTCTGCATTCTTGTATTTGGTAGTGAAAGAAAGAAAACTCTTCTCCTTCCCGTAATAGAAGTTCATCGAAAGAAATGTTTTCTTATCATTATTTTACTTCTTTGGGATTCGAGTCGTAACATCATTAGTTTCACTCTCATTCACCTTTGTCTAAGGAACAACCACTAAAATCAACGCTAATTAAAAATCGATCTAGAAACTTTTTCTTTTTAGATTCTTCCACCAACATTAGAATAGGATTAGCGCTTTGGATTAGGCTATGAGTATAACTCTCCAAAGAATTAAAAACAAACTTAGCATCTTGCGATAGGGAGAGTAAATCCAATTTTCGTATAAGCATAAATGGGATCCCCCTCTCACACAGGGGTTACACACGAGGTCACGTTTGAGAGAGCAATGGAGATAATCCATCCAAGGCTTAACTGTTTGTAGTAGTAAGATAGTATTTTGGGGGTTCTTATTGAGGTCCAACTGTCTTCATTTGGTCTCAATGCTTCCTGAATTCTGAATCTGTTTGGGGTCCTCTGGAGTTCTACCGGTTCAGTTGTCCTCAGTTCTCTCGAAGTATTTCGGACTTGTTATCATGTCCACACATTCGGACTGGACTATCGAATATACCCGCCCAAAGGCTAACTGCAAGTTGGTGTCCTTAGTAGCCATAATATTTAGGGTCCTCACACAAGGTGACGGTGAAGGGAAGTCTCCGTTGTACCTGGAACAAATGTTGTTCAAACTCACACGGGATCCTTAGAGGGTAAATCCATGATTATTGTGTGGTATCTTGCACCAAGGCGTAAGTTCGTTAAGTAGGTTTCCAATGTAAATGATCCACCAGTTCATATCATAACCCCTTCTAAATTTGATCACGCGATGTTGGATTTCATCACCAACTAGTATGGTCATTGAGAGAAGGTATTGTTTTCTTGTTGGTTCTTCTAGATTTTTAGCGAGTGTTGTTTGTTTACTTAATTTTTCAAAATTGATATTGTAGACGATAAAGGTCTTTGTAGGTCACGTAGGATGCAAGTGTTGTCTCCGGAAGGCTATGAACCCTTATATCCTAATTCACCCAAATATTTTTACTGTGAAGAGGTAGAAAATCGCTCAGATGTTAGGAGCATTGCTACTCCTTTGTTAGTGAATCCTAAAAGCTCCTTGGTTACTGTTGAGGATCCCATTCCTCATATTATCCCTATGTCGGAATTTCCGATAGAGCCACTCCTTGTTCTATTAGAATCATTCGGTAAAATTGTAGAAGAAGAGTGTCCTCGTTTTCCACTGAGGCCATACACTAAGACACAGATGGAAAACACACAACATGATTCTGATGAGTACATGAATCCTTTTCGGTATGTTGGCATGGTAAATCCACAACAGACACATGTTTGTTTCATATGGATAAATCCATCGAGACGTGAGATTTACGAACATTTCAATTTTAGTCGACCACCTATTGACCCTCTTACCTCTGTTGGTGTCGAGGCAATATCGTCCATTCAGACTATTGACCGTCCCATCGAACGAGTAGTCAATATTTTTGCTACGTCAATGAAAATCCAAATTAAGGATGGATTCATAATGCCTAATCATACACAAGGTACTTCGACCATTACTCCCACCACTACACATTTTCAAACTACAGTTCCTTATGTTCCACAGAATCCTGTTGGAACATCTATACATCACAGAGTGCAGAACCCTTCCATACACACATAATCAACTGTGGGACAAATCCCCACTAGGGGGAAACCATCGTCCAGCGATCTTGTTCCTCTTGGGGGACAGCCACCCTTGCACATACCCACTGGGGGGAAATGCCATTTTATTGGTCAAACCCCATTTGTCACTCAAACTATGGTAGGTGGACAACCCCCTTTTGCTGGAAACCCTTCATAGTCCTGGGGAGCACCCCAAGGAGGTATGTTTCATCAACCTTATCAAGGAGGGCCATCATACCCTAACCCACAAGGAGGAGTACCAAATCTTATTCCTTCTGGATTATATTTTGGACAACCTTATCCAAGTGTCCTGAATCCCACTTAGGGTCCTCAAGGACAACAATCTTATCCTCCCCAAGGGTCAAATGTATACCCTCTGCAAGGAAAAATTGTTTACCCCCCTCAAGGGAAAATTGTTTATCCCCCACAACTTAATCAAATGACCTGTCCTTCCCAGAACTAACCAGGTTTCCCTCCTTTTGTGAATGTTCCTCAACAACAATTGAATCCTGCCTATACTGGCCAACAAAAACCGTATATGGGAGGGCCTACTGGATACAATTATCTACCTCAACCCATTTATGGCCCTATTGGTGTCCCCATGCCGCACCAATATCACCCTCGGGTTAACCGACAACTATCGTTCCTAGCCACGTTGGATCTACCAGACTTATCTCGGTTGACAAATGATACCATACTACATTTTCCTTTATGGCCGGTAATTCCTGCTAAATTACCTTATAACATCCCCAAATTTGATGGTAAACCTGGCGAAGACCCGAACAACCATGTCATGACATTTCATCAATGGTTCTCATCAAACTCATTGATGGATGATTCTATCTGGTTCCATCTTTTCCAGCGCACACTCATGGGCTCAGCAGCCAAATGGTGCATTGAAATCCAACGTGGTACCTTTCAATATTTCAACTCCCTAACTATGGATTTTCTTACGCATTTTTAATTGCCCATCAGTTACAATACTAGTATAGAACTCTTGAATTCACTTCATCAAATGAACTTTGTACATATCTCTGATCACATTCATGAGTGGAGACGACGGCGAAGGTTGATCAAAGAGACCATTCTTGACCAATTATTGGAAGAATGGTTTACTAAATCTCTTGTACCCCCAATTTCTCATGACATCGCCATGGGTGGTGTTTTCACTGAATAAGAAGCCATTGCTCACGCTCAGTACCTAGATTTGGATTATTCCCAATCTAGTATGTTGTATGATTTGATACTAAATGCTCCCTGCACATCCATCGATCCATCTAAACCATCTTCCACGGCTCATGCAGATGGAATTATCAGTGTCGTCAAAACCCAATCTTCATCACATTCGGTCGGCTCAACTAATCTCTCTATTTCTGCACCCGTCACCGGTTTGACCTCACTCTCCTCTACCTCCCCCCCGACTCAAATATATAAGGTGAATGAAGTCCAATCTACCTCTTCACAACAATCCAAGGGAAAGAAAAAAAAATGAAAAATAAACCCAAAAAGAATAATAATGATAATGAAAATCCAAAAAATCAAACTCAATCGCCTGCTCCTGAAAAAAAACCACAGAGAAAACCTAAATTTTTGTGTCTCATTTGTGGTGATGATCATTACACCCGAGATTTTCCTCATCGCGACGAAGTTGAAAAAAATTTCAAATGAAATTCCCAACCCGTTTTGTTGACACAACCTTTTCCTCAGCAGCAGTCCATGGTTGCTAAATCCCCTGCCCCTCCGGAAGGGGAAATCCCAGTCATCCTCCTAGCGAGGAAGCCTCGTCGAGTGCCCATATTTATATGTTTAATGGAATTGATTTAACTACTCTCACCACAATATATGAAACGTCAGCTAAACCTGATAAAGAAAAGGTCACTAATGATACTACATTGTATCCATCTCCTACCACCATTACTCCTCCATATGGATCACTTCATATTGAGAAACCCACTTTCAACTCTATTTTACGCCCTCCCAAGAGCACTATTCGAAAATAGACTTTTAATCCTAGTTCACATGCCACCCAAAACTACAATATTGTTGAAGATTTGGCTCAAGCACCGTGTGCTATGTCTTCTCTTGAATTTCTGCAAGATTGTCCAATTCAACATAGAACACTCTTGGTCTCCATCGGCATGATCGATTCTAATTCATCGAATAATATCACATTTAACCTCGATAACTTCAAGTCATGACTTTCTCAATAGCTTGCTTTTCAGATCAATGTTGTTGTTCATAACCAACACATTCATCGTACCATACTCGATGAGGGAGCATCCACTGGCGTCATTTCATTACCTTGTTGGAAAGGATTGAAATCACATGTGCTTGATCAATCCCCTATAATGTTACGAGCATTCGATGGGCAAGGTTTTCGCACTCACAGACTCTTGCAGTCCTTAGTTGTTCAGTTGGGAGGCAAGACTGTCTCTGTCGATGTAGAGGTAGTCAATGCTCCCCTTTATTACAACTTGTTGTAAGGAAGAAGTTTGTTTTATGTCATGAATTTTGTCGCTTCATCGGTGTTTCGATGTGTACAATTCCCCTATCAAGGTAAAATTGTCACTATTGACTAGTTATATTACTGGACCCCCGATGCTCGCACTCCCACCACCCACAATATTCCTTTCTTGGGAGATACTAAGATCACTTATGAAAGTGTTGGTGTAGATATTTTAAAATACTCTTCCCTTACGGGTACTTTCCCTACACCACTTCCTCCCACCTCACAACATATTGCCATGATCAATATGATATCGACTATGGAATATCAATCTTACGAATCATCTGATCCTTGGGTTGTGACTAGTCCTTTGGAATTTGATGCACTAGGTGACGATATGCCACTTAGTCTTATTGAGGCTTCATACAATGCCATCCAATCTGCCTCTCCCTTATTGGACGACTAACATTTGTTGGCATCCAACACATACTCATTGTTTTCTTGGTTGGATTCCCTATCCTGTGATTTCGACTACATCCTATGGATTTTTCCATCCGACGAATCCATCATGGAAATGCTTAGTATCGAAGAGATACCTTGGAATGAAAACCATCATCGTTCATATTTTCTCCCTAGTATATATGACATTGAGAAATATATACACTATATCTTTCCTGATGGTATTGTCGATTCTCCCCAATCTCCCATCCTTACTCAGGACACTACTTCTGAGGGTAATTTAGGCAACATCTCTTCTATGATCTCTATTGACATCTCATTCAAAGAAGGTATCATGGAAAATTTTAATCTTTGTGCCAATCGCTCGCCCAAAGAAGTGGAAGCTTATACCTATTTATTCAAAGAATTTTGCATGTCTTCGCTTGGAGTTACGAAGAAATGCCAGGGATCGATCCATCGATCATTGTGCATGAGATAAAAACTTACCCAGGTGTTAAACCTCTACGACAAAAACTTTGCCTGGTTCATCCTAAGAAAACCACGGCCATAAAGGAAAAAGTTGAAAAAAAAATTAAGTCTGCTTTTATTTATCCTGTCCCCTTGACGGAATGGGTTTCTAACATCGTTCCAGTCACTAAAAAGAAAGGAACCATTCGTTTTTGTGTTGATTATACGAATCTCAATAAGGCTTGTCCAAAATACAATTACCCAACACCCTTTATCAACCAAATCATCGATAATTGTGTTGGCAGCGTTATATTTTCCTTCATGGATGGTTTCTTAGGATATAACCAGATCGATATTCTATCGACCGAGCAGCATAATACAACCTTCATATGCCCTTAGGGGACGTTCACTTATCAGAAACTACCTTTTGGTCTTAAAAATGTTGGTGCTACTTTCCAACATGCCATGTCATATGCTTTCCATGATATCAAACATATTGTGGAACTTTACCTTGATGATTTACTCACTCATTTGTCTACTTGAAGAGACCATGTTGGTCATTTACAAGCCATTTTTCTTCGATGTCAGTTCTACCATGTCCATTTGAACCCTCACAAATACATCTTCGTTGTCGAATCAATTCAACTCCTTGGAATCTTTGTCTCCAATGATTGGATTAGGGTGGATCCCTTAAAAGTAAAAGCTATTCTCGCTTTACCCACTCTCAACAATCTGACCCAACAACAAAGTTTGCAAGGGAAAAAAAAAATTCTTCGTCATGTTATCTGTAATTACGCCAAAATAAATAAAGGATTTATGAGATTGTTGCATAAACACACTCCTTTCATCTGGGATGACACTGGTCAACTCTCTTTTGATTCTCTTAAGCATGAATTAACACACATGCCTCTCTTGTACCCTTCAAATTATGCACGAGACTATATCATTTATTTGGCTCCCTCTACTTCCATTATTTCTATGGTGTTAGTTCAAGAGGATCCTAACATTGATGAACATGTGATATACTATCTAAGCAAGAGTTTATCTAGTCCTGAGATATGATATTCACGCATTGAAAAGTTGGCTCTGGTAGCAGTCATTGTCATTCAAATATTTCGCCACTACATCTTGTTATGCACTGCCACGGTCATTGCGGACTCGAACCCCATGTACCATATCCTTACACGTCAATTCCTTGGGGGAAAGTATTCCAAATGGATCATTATTCTTCAAGAATTTGATCTCGAGTTTGCCAAATCAAAATCTAAAAAATCGTTGGTTTTTGCGGAACTCATCTACGATCTTCCCTATGCTGATGAAGATATTGAGCCCAATGATTCTCTTCCTAACAATTTTTTTTTCCTCATTAGCACGTCATACCCTTGGTATGGAGATATTCTTATCTATCTCCAAAACCAATGTTTCCAGCTCAACATTTCACATGACAAACATCGTCATATCCGCCACCATTCTAAACGTTACCTTATCATGAATGACACTTTGTATCACCATGGTATTGATATTGTCCTATGACGTTGTTTAACCCATGTTGAGGTTGAATGCATTTTGAATGACTTTCACCTTAGAGCTTGTGGCGTTCATCTTTATGGGATGGCTACAGCCCAAAAAATCTTACGTGTCGGTTATTTTTGGCTATCCATATTTGAATATTGTATCGAGGTTGTGAAGCGATGCCCACCCTGTCAAGTTTTTTCAGAAAAAGGCACATACCCACCCTGCTCCGCTGCATCCCATTGTAGTTGTCGGACCCTTCGCCAAATGGGACATTGATTTTATGCAATGTAAGCCTACCTCATCCAAGGGGCATGGTTATATCATCGTTTCCATTGATTATTTCAATAAATGGGATGAGGCTATGCCTACATTTATTAACGATGGTCGTACTGCAACACTCTTTGTGTTTAACAACGTCATCACTCGCTTTGGTATCCCACAAGACATTGTCATTGATCATGACTAACATTTCCAGAAACATATGATGAGTGATTTGCATGTCAAGTTGGGTTTTCGCCATGAAAACTCATCCCCCTACTATCCTCAAGAAAATGGACAAGTTGAAGCTATCAACAAAGTCCTAAAAACCATTCTCCAACGCATGGTGGGGACAAACAAAACCTCTTGGCACTTGCAACTTTTCTCCACTCTTTGCGCCTACCGCACTTCAGTGAAAACTACAATAGGATTCACTCCATTCTAGTTGGTATATGGCGTAGAAGTAGTGTTACCAATTGAGTGTGAGATCCCTTCATTGAAACTCACCGTGAAACTCATGCCTCACATCTTTGTTGAAGAGGAACGATTCATGTATTTAACCAAGTTGGACAAAACACATCGCAATGCTACTCTTGTTAATGAGACGTATCAAAAACGAATGAAGAGTCAATATGAAAAATACGTTCAACCTCGTGATTTTCCATAAGGATACTTAGTCCTCGTTTATGACCAAGCTCACAATAAGTTGGGGATAGGGAAGTTACAACCTCTGTGGCATGGACCTTATATCATAAAACATGTATTACATAGAGGCACCTATGAGTTAGTCGACTACGATGGAATATCTCTCAGTGAGCCCCAAAATGGGCTTTACATCAAGAAGTACTACGCATAGAACATCTAGCATGTGTGATTTTTACACTATTGTACTATATACTTTTGATTTGGTGTGTATTTTCTCTTGCGTATACGAGTTTTGTCTTAGCTTCTTATAATTTTTCTTATGGTTGCGTGCGTAGATGACATCTCCCTTTTCCATATTTGTCGAGTTTGTGGATGGCGCTAGTCGACACACCTAGAACATTGATTCTGCAACTTGGGTCATTTACCATGTCGGTGAGTTGGTGAGTTCGGGAGGAATTTTCTTAGGATCAACAACCAATAACGTGGAAGAATATCATGTTGTCATCAGACTCTTAACTGAATCCTCCTCTCCAGGTATAACTCATCTTATTATTAACCTATACTCTCAACTCGTGCTCTATTAGCTTAATCGAGATTACGTCGTTCACAACCCTGTTTTACTATGTCTCTACCTAAGAGTTTTTTGTCTCGAAAGATCATTTGAATTTATACAATACAGAAATATACCGAGAGAACTCAATACCACGTCATATTCGTTAGCTAATTACATATTGGATTGGTATCTTGCGCATAAAAAAAACATTTGTAAAAATACATGAATCACATGTACATTAAAACATCACATAAGATAAATTGTAATATCAATAGGCACCACAAAACTCGGATATATATATAGATGTGTGATAGAAAAAATTTGTTTTAAAAATACATCATTGAAAGGTACATAATAGGAAAAAAATATGGACCCTCATGCCCATGATATCATCGTGAAAGACTACAAAATATATTGATGATCCTATTCATCCTCTTATATCATGTTGTGCTCCATGAAGCACACTACTGCATGAGCCACTCATCGAAGCAACTGGTTCAAACTCTCAGGAACTCCAACTGTGTGTCTCTGCAAATGGAGAGGCATGTCTTGCCTCCTGAGAGGTGGGACACCCATGGTAAAACCTCAGAGGTTCATCTCAACCTCATGAAGTCCTCTCACTGCAAACTCATGCTCCACTACTACTTGCATGTCCCCATGACGTCCCAGTTTCCGCATCTCCGATGGATGTAATGCCCCTCTGTATGCATGATGAAATGAAAACATCTTTAGATCCTTCATTGTACACATAAAAAACAATATAAAATATAAAAACAAAAATACATGAAAAGGTTTAGTTTCGTTCCTATCACATCCCACTGAATGCCCTCGAGGAGCACCAAGTCTGCATTGCCCCGAAATTCTACTCCAGCATAAGGAAAATCCTCGATGACAACCATTTTTCTCCTCCACCAAGCGAAGAAATCAGTTGTAAATCTAAATGTCGAGGGCTTGTTCCATCTGTGGCTCGGTTGTAGGTCATGCTATCAACGCAACATGTGGCTGCATCTAGGGTACTCACTCCAAAAAGAATGAAACTAGAAAAGAGACATATCCAAACTGCTTCTACCTACATGTCCTGCACTTCGATATTTGTTTCTTCACATTCCGAAGGAACCCTACACTCTAGTTAAATAACATGGGCTCTACACATTGTAAAGCATATGACATCTGGGATTTCGAATCTAGATGAGTGCTAGTACTACCCGTCAATTTGGTGATGACGAATAGAATCGATCTCAGTGTCAAATCCCTCACATCTTTGATCATGATTCACCCACCAACCAATCGAGATCCTAGTATACAGTGCTCAACAACATATGCCTCAGTTGGTTGAGGAGTTTCCTGATGTTCGGACAAAAGTATAGGAACCCCTCTCCTCAAGAGGCCCATCAAAAAATACACATCGTCAAGCTCAATCTTGAGCATGTGTGGCCCAATGCAAAATGCATGTTCGATATCAACCCACAAAACGATTAGGTACTCAAGTAATAGTACCTCTTTCCTCATATTCTGGAGTTTAAAGTACTTGAGTAGACCATAATTTCGCAAAGCTTCCTTGCTTGATGGATTTGTAAACCATAAATGTCATTGAACTCGTGTTCACGTTCCTTCAACTCTATCATGGCTATATGATCCATGTAATATGAAAATACAACCAATTAAACATCTTTAGTCAACGTTTTATGGAAAAAAATTGTGTCTTTTTGGCCCAAAATACAAAACACAAATTGGTTTTGTGCAGTGCTCCCTTAAGTCTGCCCACATAGCTTTAACACTCCCTAGCATGGATGATTTTAGGGGCTAAATTTCGCTCATGGGTTAATTTTCCATGGTTTTCCCCAACAAACGATTCGTCATTCTAAAACTAATTTTCCCAAATTCTATAGGATAAAATTATTTTACCTTAAAAATCGCCAAAATTTTATACAAACTTATATAAAATCCTTAGAAAATTGAAAATTTTTACAAAAATATCGTCAAACATTTATAGTTGGCATATGAAGTATTTGTATGATTCGCCAAGGTTTCTACATTTTAAAATAAATTTCCATCCTTAAAATCATCCCTGCTCCCTAGGAATGTGCACCAAGGCATTGATATCTCGATCGGCGCTCCCCTCATCCATTTGAGGGAGCGTCGATCTAGTTTGGCGTCTAGGGCTTCCTAAGGAGACCAAAACACACTAAATATAAGCTAAAAAAAAAAATTAAACCGTAAAAAATGATTGGAAAGACAAGGTGACCAACCTAGTCCAGACGGAATCGAAAATGGTCGACCGTAGCTCCCATACTCATAGCTCAAAAATTGCCCTCCAAAGGTGAAATTTTCCAAAGCTAGAAGAATTTGGTAAAAATCAATTGGTAAATGAAATTCTTAACTTATTTTACTATTTTATAGGATTGATTTTTGTTATTTTCTCACTAATACAAAGTTTTTTTGGGGTTTTTTAATCTTTTTGAGGAGTCACTAATGCTTTGGGTCCAAAACTGTCTATATTTGCAGGTTTTTAAGAAGTATATTTTTGACAACCTTGTGACACTGACGAGCACAATATTTGTTCTTTCTTGCGCTCGAAAAAACATGAGAATGTAACCGTGTAGACTTTTATCACTTTTTAGGACTTGTAAAGGTTACATGAGAAAGAAACCCCCTGAAGTCTCCTTTAAGCTCTTTTCAGAGTCTCTAAACATGAAAATATTGTCGAGTGATCTTGCTTCCTTTCACACTCGTTTAAAAGGCTTTAAAAGGGTGTCTCCTGAGTAGCAGTTTATCTCTTTTTCGAACTTTGGAGACTCAAATTATGAAAAAGGACAACCCTAGATTTACCTTTAAGTTCTTTTCAGACTCTTTAAACATGAAAAACCATTGATTTTTCCTTTTCTGGACTCGCTAAAATCACACATTGAAGGGCCCATATGGGACCAAACCCTTACTTCTTCTAGTTTGTTAAATAAAGTAAAAGGACACCTTACCGAAGGTGAGTTGTATAGAGCATGTGTTATCCTCCTCGAGCTCGTAAAAACAAAAAGAGGTACTTGTCTATCTGGATGGGGGGAAAATTGAAGGAAGTAAGTCAAGTTACCTTTTAGAATCATCAAAAGTCACTCTTGCAGTCACCCTTGAACACGACACTTGTTTCCACCTGCATTTTGAACACTTGGATAATCTGCTAAACCTCTCCACTGAAAAAATCCTATGATTCTTTCAACTCCTTTGGGTCACCTGACCAATATCGCAGCATACGTTGCATTATGTTTTGGTCCATGTTACGTTTATGTTGCCAAGTCATGTTGTGCCTTAGTGTTCAAGGAAAGTATATACCTCGAGAGTCAACCATCACAAATTTTCAGTTTCAATACCCATGTTAGTCCATACTCATTTGATTCACCATCTCACATCTCTTTCCTATGATAGTTTCATGTCGATGATGGGGGATACATCAAGGCCCTCCTTCGATGAGCCTTTTCCTGTCAACTTAAACACATCATTCGAGAATTAGACTTAGAAACCAATTAGTACCTTGGGACATGCATCCCTCAATGGCAAGCCTCCTCATCTCCGACAATAGGTTTACATCATTGACCTATGATAGGATGATTCCACGAATGTTCGACTTCAGCTCATTTATTCACATTCGTTGGATTGTACTAAAGTACCTTGGGATTCATTGACATCATTGGTGATTTCCCTCGCACTTGTTAATGATTTACCTCAATGACCAGTAATCAAGTGGTTTCTACCATGTTTGACATCAAAACATCTATTCACATGGCTAGATTCGTACCACATCGGGATTGGGACGAAGACCCTGGGTTGAACATTCACTCTATTATATGTTTTCCCCAGGCTGCGAAGGAGATATTTTGAGCATGTTGATATACATATATTGTCACATAGATCCACATTGTATTGGTTTGTGGCTATGTTTTATCATCTCATAGATCCACTATGTATTTATCGTGGCTACATTCAGTTCATGGCATGGAGGTATATATCCACATTGTATCCTTGGTGGCTATACCCTTAGCTAATATCATTATGGATCCACAGTGTATTTATTGGCAGCCATATTTTAAGTTCTTTGTTACTCAAGCATAGGTATGTCTGCCTTGAGTTTGAAACACATAATAACATTTGTTTGATGGTTGTTCGCAGCTTCTACCAGGTTCTCCGACTCCATACCCTTGCCTTGAAAATCTACAGAGCGCTTCAGTCATAATATTCTGTCTTCTGACTTCGCACTTTGGGGGACAATATGTTACACGTCAAAATTCCTCGCTTCAATAATGTCATATTATCATTGTCGTAAGTGTCGCACTTTTGTCACAAGTGTCATAATTGTCGCATTCTCGTTCGGCATATGTCAGATTGCAAACGACACCATGGAAACACTTTATACATCCTCTAATACATATAAGAAGGGGAAAACACATCATTTAACAAGATAAGCAAAATGTTTTCCTTGAGAAATGGTCATCTTAATGAACTTTTGGAATATTAGCGCTCATTTTCCATCTAGCAGGGAGTGTTGCAGCACTCTGTTGCCAATTTTGAGGGAGCATCAATTGGTTGAGAGAATCATGGGAAGAAATCCCCCTTATATATAAGGAAAACTAGAGATAATCCAAGTTGGTTTGGCTCGAATCCAAGCTTTAGAATACATCTAAAGGAGATACCACAACTGATGGAGTCATATCCTCAACATATTCCAAATATAACTAAGGTGGTTGAGCCTCTCAAAGCCTATAAAAGGAGGCATTCTCATGTTGAAAAGGAGGAGAATATCAAAAAAAATTATTTTCATTCTGATCGTGGATCTTTCGAGCAAGGGATTGGACAAGGAGGACTTGGAGAGGTTGTTGCAACTAGATCTATAGATAGTAAGTTCCTTGTAATGTTCTCACTAATATATGCTTGGCCTATACTTTCCTTCAAGTTTGTGTATGGTTGCATATACTTGTCTTTTGTTGATAAATTTAGTTTAAACTAATCTTGGTAGAAAAGGAAGTATGCATTGTCTTTATTTATTGGATTGCATATCTCATTAAGGAGTTTGAAGATCAAGTTCATACTGGACTAAGTGAGGACAAGCTTCAGAAAAAGGTACATCATACTTTCTTCATCTTTTCCCTTTGACTATTTTAACTACATTTAAAGGAATGTTAGTGTCTATTGTTAGCATATTTTTGTCTTGGTAATAGGGGTCTAGGACCCAAGAGGATATTCACCTGTCCGCAGGGGAATTTTTCTACAACACAGTGGTATCAGAGCGGTTTGTTTTTCATTTATTTTTCTTTGTGCACGTCCCCGATAAGATCTGGGTACAGGAAGTTGGGACTTGAACCAGTCGATCCTTTTCAATATCGGCCACACCGTACCCGACAACAACCCATGGGGGACGAGAAGAAAGATGATGGATCAGAAGATCCTTTTAAAATGTTTCTCGACGAAGACCTTGCATGACAAAGGAAAAATATGATGAACAATTTCGCACAGATCCTTTGACTGTTGCCCACAAGAGACACATATTCATCAAGCGGCCATGAAACCCCCTTCAAGGTACAAGTAAATTTTGATATTCCATTTTTTTAAATACTGATAGATGAAAATGTTGTAGATAATGGTTGAATCTTCTCGAAGGGTATTTTTCGGTCCACAATTTTTCTGACAGGGAAAATATTACTTTTTCCCTCCTCAAGGTCATCCCAAATGTTAAGGACTGGTGGGATACTTACTCTGATCAAAGGGTCATAGAGGAATCTGCAATATTTGCAGTCTCCCCCACATGGGATTCCTTCAGGGATGCCATTAAATAACAGTACTACCATGTTGGAAGCTACGAGGACTAGTACACAAGATGGACCATGCTGCATCAATAAAGGGACTAAATAATACCATATTTCACCAATATTTTCCATACCCTATGCACCAAATTGGGTATCAAATATTCTGAACGACATATGGTACTCAAATACCATGGTTTTCTACATAGATAAATTCAAACAGAAATGGATTTTCTAGACATCGCATGATTAGGTGCAGCTTATAGATATGTTGTCAAGATCGAGCAAAAATTTAAGCAGAAGAGGTGAGAGTTTGGATCTGCAAACTCCTCACAGTCAAAACAGGGAAAAGGTGGGCCCAACCCACAAAACAAGTGTTGGTTGTGGAGCCTCATTATCTTCCTATTTCATAGGTCTTTGTTTTCAGTCGTGTTTATACCCCATGAAGACTGTACACTCTGGAATATTGTACACCCCTGCATGCGGGGGGGTTGCAGTGGGGGCTTGCCCCCCCTATAGGATCCAAGGGGTTCATCCCCCCAGTTGGGAGGTCTGGGGGAAAGTGGGCCCCCGATGAGGGTTTAGGGAACAACGTTCCCCGATGGGATTTCAGGGGTAAAGCCTTCAAAGGAAAATTTTCCTTGTAATTATATATTGTAATTTCATAGTAAATTTGGACCGTTCATTACAAGGTCGCAGATCTGATGGTAGAAGTTATGTTAGGTTTTTTTTTCCCTAGAAGACAACCTTATTTTATGAGGGAAATATATTGCGGCTATGTATCATTGTGAATATTGTATTCTCAGAGAGGATACATTGATAGAAACAAGAGGAAGTTACAACATGTGTAATGTAGGTTGTATCCCTTCATTTGTTGGATAATAAAAAGGGAGGACCTCACAATTTCTCTGGTGGATGTAGCCCACACTGGGTGAGCCACATATATCTATGTCTCTATTGTATTCTGTATCTTTTGTGTTTTATTTCTTCATTTTATTTTATTGTATTTCCCTGTGATCCTGTTTCTCTAACAACTGGTATCAGAGAGAAAGGTAACTCGCAAGAAAAGAGGGTTCCTGGTTCGAGTGGGAGTAGTGGCAGAAGATGGAAATTTTAGGGTCAAGAAATTTAACTTCCAAAACTACCAGTTATGGAAGATGCAGATGGAAAATTATTTATATCAGAAGGATTTATTCTTACCATTGAGTGGAATAGAAAAGAAGTCGATGGCCATGAAGGATGACGAATGGGAGGTTCTTGACAGAAAGGCACTAGGAACGATGTCATTGAATCTGGCAGCGTCGGTGTCTTTCAATATTTCGAAAGAAACGAGAATGAAGAAGTTGATGGATGCATTGGCTACACTATATGAAAAACCCTTGGCATCCAATAAGGTATTTCTAATGAAGAGATGATTTAATATGAAGATGTCAGAAGGTGGGTCTGTTGCAAATCATTTAAATGAATTTAATACAATTACTAATCAGCTAAGTTCTGTAAAAGTGGACTTTCATGATGAGGTCAGGACTCTTCTAATCTTGTGCTCATTTCTAGAAATTTGAAATGGCTTGGTCATGGATGTAAGTAACTATGTCTCTGGTTCAAACACTTTAAAATTTGATGATGTCAAACACTTTGAAATACGACAGAAAAACATAGGTGAGACATTAGGTAATGTGTTAAACATGGATAATAAGGGGGAAAAAGGATAGGGGAAAGGGCTAAGGGAACCACGGAAATTCTAGGAAAGGCAGATCCAAATCCATACTAGGAAAGATAGAGTGTTGGAATTGTGGGAAGAAAGGACATCTGAAGAAATACTACAGAGCTCCAAATAAACAAAGAGATGGATAGGAGGAGAAAAATCGGGAAGCAAATGTAACATGTGATGTGTTACAAGATGTTTTGATTATTTTTGTAGATAACATTTATGAGTATTGAGTAGTAGATTCAAGGGCTTCATTTCATGCCACACCCCATAGGAAACATTTTCTAGATTATGTTCAAGGTTATTTTGGACAAGCTCATTTGGGTGATGATGCACCATGAAAAATTGTTGGAATGGGAAAGGTAAAAATAAAGCAAAGGAATGGAAACCAATGGTTGTTGAAAGAGGTAAGACATGTCTCAGATCTAAGGAAAAATATGATTTCAACAGGGCAGTTGGCAAGTGAAGTTTGTATATCCATATTTACAGATAAAGTGTGGAAGGTCACCAAAAGATCACCAGTGATAGAAAAAGGAGAGAAGGCGAGTACATTGTATTTATGTACTGGTAATATCAACTCTTCTATCTCTTTAGCTTCTACATGAGTGGATACAGCATTGTGGCATCATAGGCTTGGACACATGAGTGAAAAGAGGATGAAAATACTTCACAAAATAAATTTGTTGTCATATCTTAAACAAATTTATTTGAATTTATGTGATCATTGTGTTTATGGAAAACATAAGAGAGTCAGATTTCTCAGAGTCGGAAAAGAAAAGAAGAGTGAAAGGTTAGACCGTGTGCATACATATGTATGGGGACCAACTCATGTATCATCTCTTGGTGGCTCTCGTTATTATGTTAATTTTATTGATGATACAACTAGAAAAACTTGGGTTTATTGCATTCGACAAAAATCTGATGTTTTTGATACTTTTAAGAAATGGAAAGCTTTGATTGAGAATGAGACAGGAAAAAGGTTGAAGTGTCTCAGATCAAACAATCGAGGTGAATATTTCATCAAGGAGTTTGATGATTACTGTTCATACCATGGGATATGTAGAGAGAAGACAGTTCTAGGAACACCACAAAGAAATGGTGTGTCATAAAGGATGAACAGGACAATCATGGAGCGTGCAAGGAGTATGAGATTGCATGTTGGTTTGTCCTTACAATTCTAGGCAGATGTTGTAGAAATTGTTGTTTACTTAATAAACAGAGGAGCTTCAAGCTCTTTGGATGGTAGAATTCCAGAGGAGGCATGGATAGGTAAAAAGGTAAAATATTATTTTTTGAAGAATTTCGGTTAGGAATCATTTGTCCATATTGATAAAGAAAATAGAACAAATCTTAAGGTAAAATCCAAGAAGTATATTTTAATTGGATATGGTGTTAATAATTTTGGTTATCACTTATGGGATTATGAAAATCACAAAATCATTAGGAGTAGAGATGTCATATTCAATGAGAAGGTCATGTACAAAGATCAGTTGCAGGGAAAGAAACGGGAAAAAGAAAAACCAAAATACGCGGTGCTTGATGAGATCACTGAAAAATAAATTCCAAAGGTACCAAAAAATAAAAATGTACAACAATAGGAGAAACAAGTACCTCAAACTCTTGCAAGTGTTGTTAGAATATCTATCAGGTTAAGTAGGCCCTCTGAGCAATACTCTCCTTCATTGTATTATTTATTTTTGACTGATTCTAGTGAACCAGAATGTTATGAATAGGAAATGCTAGTAGACAATAAAAAGAAGTGGGAGCAAGGCATGAAAGAGGAAATGGATTCCCTTGTAAATAACCAGACTTGGGATTTGGTTTAGTTTCCTACAGGAAAAAGAGCATTGTAGAATAAATGGGTTTACAAGTTGAAGAAAAAAGATGGAGGAAAAAAGTGGTACAAGGCTAGACTTGTTGTAAATGGGTTTTCACAAAAGAAAGGTATAGATTTTGATGAAATGTTTTCTTTTATTGTTAAAATGACTTCAATAAGGACTATTTTAAGTCTTGTAACAGTAGAATATTTACATCTTGAACAGATAGATGTAAAAACATCTTTTCTCCATGAGGATTTGGAGGAAGAGATTTATATGCAGCAACCACATGGGTATGAGGTCAAAGGGAAGGAAAATTTGGTGTGCAGGTTGAAGAAAAGTTTGTATGGCCTAAAACAAGCTCCGAGGAAATTGTATTTCAAGTTTGACAGGTTTATGATAAAACAAGGTTATGGTAGATGTCATTTTGATCACTGTGTTTATTTTAAAAGGATAGAAAATGAAAGTTATATTATATTGTTATTGTATGTAGATAACATGTTTGTTGCAGGGTCTAATATGAAGGATATAAATGTTCTCAAGAAGAAATTAGCTAATTCATTTGCGAAGAAGGGTTTGGGTTTTGCAAATAAAATCTTTGATATGAGAATAACAAGAGATAGGAAAAATCACAATTTGACATTGTCTCAGAGTGAGTACATAGAGAAGGTGTTGGAGAGGTTTAGAATACAGAATGAAAAACCAGTTAGTATACCTTTGGCCAGCCATTTCAAATTAACCAAAGAAATGTGTCCCAAGACACAAGAGGAGATAGAATACATGTCCAGGGTCCCTTATTCATCAGCAGTTGGAAGCTTGATGTATGCGATGGTTTGCACAAAACTAGATATTGCACATGCAGTGGAAGTTGTGAGTAGGTATATGAACAATACAGGTAAAGAACATTGGGAGGCAGTAAAGTGGATTCTTAGGTATTTGAAAGGTATTGCTACTCATGCATTATGTTTTGGAGGTTTAGACATTGTTCTATAGGGATATGTTGATTCAGATATGGCAGGTGATAAAGATAGCAAGAGGAGCACCACATGGTATGTTTTTACTACAGGTGGAACAACAGTAAGTTGGATTTCGAAACTACAAAAGTTTTTTGCACTTTCAACAATAGAGGCAGAATATGTTGTTGTTATAGAGGTTAGTAAAGAGATGATTTGGTACATAGGTTTATGGAGAAACTGGGAAAGAAGCAAAAGAATAGCAGTTTGTACTGTGACAGCGAGTGTCATTCATCTTGAAAATAAATCAACCTTCCATTCAAAGACTAAGCATATACAACTCAAGTCCCATTTCATACGATCCGTCTTAGAAGATGAACATTTGAAGTTGGAAAATAAACACACTAGCCAGAATCCTACAGACATGTTAACAAAGGGAGTAACTAGAGAGAAACAAAGTTCATACTCAGTTTTAATTGGTCTTCAAGCATGAAAGTGAAGATGAGAAATTTTCCAGGTCCAAGGTGGAGTATAGTCTAGTAGGTACAACAGCAGTGGATTTGTTGTGATCAGTCTCCAAGTGAGAGATTGTTGGTTGTCGAGCCTGATTATCTTCATGTTTCATAGGTCTTTGTTTTCAGCCATATTTATACCCCAGAATATTGTACACCCTGTAATATTGTACACCCCTCCACGCGTAAGGGGTTGCAGAGGGGGGATTTCCCTCCGTATGGGATCCGAGGGACTCATCCTATAAGGTATCTAGAGAGGTAGTGGGGGGGGTCAAAGGGCCCATAGTGATAATAGTGCAGATCATTCAATGTAAGGTGGATTAGGTCCACTATATTATTAAATAAGGTCCACTTAATAAATGGGTAGTTAGATATAATAAATGTAAGAGGACTTCTTAAAAGGTTCTACTTCTAGAAGATTCCTCCTCTATAATGTTCTTAGGTGATGGTAGAACTATATAAAGGGGTTCAAGCAATGTAATGGGACATGAAAAGAAGTATTGTATTTGGAGCGGTAGCTCAATAGGAGGAAGCCCCCCCACTAACTCTCTAGATACCTAATGTTAGGTAGCTAGAGAGGTAGTGGGGGAGCCTAAAGGGCCCATAGTGGTATTCAGACTTTGGTTCTTACCAAGTGGTATCAAAGCACTCTCCTTGGAAGACATTGTGGGCAAATATTTTTTATTTTTGCAGATTTGTTTTTCGGAGAAGAAAAAAAAGACGATCGCGACATTCTAGATATTTTCGGTATATTTATGTGCAAAATTTTCATAAAAAGGTTGTATATATGAGTTCCTCTCAGAAAAAAACCCAATTTGAAAAAACAAATCGTCTGAAATGGAGTCCGAGAAGTCAAGATATTGAAGTTTTAAAATCTGCAATTTTTCAGGGTTTTTTCCGCAGACGACAACACGATTTTTTTTTATTTATGTAGCAACTGGAAGCCGAATTTGCCCAACCAAATTACAAATCTGATTTCCTCTCACAATTTCACCCAATTTCCAAAAAAATCAGCTGAAACAGAGTCTGGGAAGTGAAGTTATGATCATTTTAAATTCAATAGTTTTTCAGGGTTTTTCTGGAAAACGCCACGATTTTCTGCAGTAATTTATTGTTCTATTTTTTGAGTTTTTTCATGATGGCAGAGGGACTGCAGAGTTCATAGGGTGTTCAGATGGATATTTCTTCTCAAACCATCAAAGAAATTCTACATATTACTGAAGCATTCAAAGCCCAATGGTGTGGCACATTGCATGACAGATTCCATGACCTTGCAGATGGCCTCAATGATAATTTTCGTAGTATTCAAGATTCATTAGATAGCATGCATGAAAGATTTCTTATGGCAGACATCATGAATGAATATCATCAAGAAGTGTATTATTGGTATGATTTAAAGGACGATTATGATGATTGGTATATGGATAGTTGTCATTTCTAGGATGACAACCACTTCCATCTTCTATTTGATGACTCTCCTTCACCTCATATAGAGCACATTATGGAGATAAATCCAACATCTTCTATGCACACTATTTTTCAGTATTATTCAGTACTAGTATGTTATTCAAATTGTTTTGGGGATATGGAGGGATCGACGTATTTGTATCCTCATGATCAATGTAGATCTTTGGAGTATCATTTTCAGTTGTTCTTGAGTTCAGATATATTTCGTGTGGAGTTCACATGAACACTTGGGAATGGGACCCCAATTCACAATCGATGTTGGACTACTTCATCATGATGGTTTTCATTTCTCCATGGGACCCCAGTTCTCTAGTCTACTTCAGCACTATGGTCCACACTTATCCATGGGACCCTGATATATGGTTGTACATCAAGCGTTGAGGACAATGCTTTCATAAAGGGGATGGAATGTTAGGTAGCTAAAGATGTAGTGGGGGGGCCTAGAGGGCCCATAGTTATAATAGTGGAGGTCATTCAATGTAAGGTGGAATAGATCCACTATATTATTAAATAAGGATCATTATGGTAGTTAAACATAACAAATGGATAGTTAGATATAATAAATGTAAGAGGACTTCTTAGAAGGTTCTACTTCTAGAAGATTCCTCCTCTAAAATGTTCTTAGGTGATGGTAGAACTATATAAAGGGGTTCAATCAATGTAATGGGACATGAAGAGAATTATTGTATTTGGAGCAGTATCTCAATAGGAGGATGCCCCCTCGAAGAGGCAAGTGAACAGGAGAGGATCCCTTCCATAATAGGATCCATTGTATGGTGTTTCTCTACCTCAAGGGTTTAATAGTAATAAAGGATATTTTGCATATTGTTCTCTGAATCTTTGTGGTATTTCTGTATGCAAGTATTTGGTTATTAACACATCCCCCTAGTTGGGGAGTCCAGGGGAAAGCAGTAAATTGTCTTGTAATGTATATTGTAATTTAATAGTAAATGTGGATCGTTCATTATAAGGTCGCAGATCTGATGGTGGAAGTTATGTTAGGATTTGT
Source organism: Picea engelmannii (assembly GCA_009831015.1). NCBI lineage: Eukaryota > Viridiplantae > Streptophyta > Pinopsida > Pinales > Pinaceae > Picea > Picea engelmannii. The sequence goes on from ML795382.1 coordinate 105,481, forward strand.
TTTTCTAGAAGGAAACCCTCATCTATGAGGGAAATGTATTGTGGCTATGTAACATTGTGAATATTTTATTATGAGAGAGAAGACTGTGAGAGAAAGAAGAGGAAGTTACAACGGATGTGTTGTAGATTGTATCCTTCATTTGTTGGATAATAAAAAGGAAGGACCTAGCAATTTCTCTGGTAGACGTAGCCCACGCTGGGTGAACCATGTATATCTATGTCTCTATTGTGTTGTGTATCTTCTATTTTTTATTTCCACATTTTATTTTATTTTATTGTTTCACAATCATGTTTTCTAACAATAAGGGACATAGCAAAGATGGTCTCTCTCAGGACTACCAGCCCAAGCCGCAACCCAACAAGGGTAATGAAAATTCAAAGAATAACATCACACCCGTCACCCTACACCATCAGCTGGCTTCGCCAAGGACGAGATCTATGTGTCATCCAACAGTGTTGTCTTCCCTACAACATCAAGCCCTTCAAAGACAAGGTATTGTGTGATATTTCTCTCCTTGAAGTTTGTGATGTTCTTTTAAGCCAACCATATTTCTGGAAGTGACATGTTGTGTATGATTCTAGACCCCGCAATGTTATTATTACTTTGGGTAGACAATTGTACAGGATATCAGAGGTAGCATCATCTACCGCTATTTATTTAATCTCTGCTAAGAAATGCAGTAAGGTCATTTCACAGATAGGGAAGTTTGTCTTCTTTGTGATCTTTAATCGCAGTAAGCAGAGGGTCATTGCCGCATCCATGACCTCTACACAAAGCCTCTCTTTGCAGCAAAATAAAGTGGACGGGATCATGGAAGAGTACAGAGACATCTTCTCCTCACCCACTGGGGTACCGACGCACTACCAAGTATAGCATCCAATTGATCTAACCCCCAGTGCATTGATGCCTAATGGGTTAGTCTATCGTTGTTCGCTGATGGAAAATGATGAAATCAAGCGCCAATCCAAGAGTTTCTTCAAAAAGGGCACATTCGACCCAAATCCTCCCCTTGTAGAAGCCCGGTTGTATTGGTGCAGAAGAAATACGGGACTTGAAAGCTATGCATTGATTACAAGGCATTAAACAAAATCACAGTCAAGAATCGGTACCCAATTCCTTGAATTGATGACCTTCTTGACCAACTCAAGGGGGCAACGTTTTTCAGCAAGATTGACCTCAAGTTTGGCTACCACCAGGTTCCCATCAAACCAACTAATGTATGGAAGACAACTTTAAAATCTAAAGAAGGTCTCTTCGAATGGTTGGCCATGCCCTTTGACTTGACAAATGCACCAACAAATTTCATGAGAATGATGGATGATGTATTGAGACCCTTCACCAAGTCTTATGTGGTGGTATATCTGGATGACATCCTCATCTTCAACAAAACTTGGGAGGAGCACATGCATCATGTTCAATAGGTTTTGGGCACTCTGCAGCAGCAAAAGCTATATGCCAACTTGAAAAATGATCCTTTGGCATGAACAGGGTCCAACACTTGGGCTACATTGTTGATGAGCATAGGGTACATGTGGATCCAGCTAATATCCAAGTCATTCGTGACTATTCAACCCCAACCACACTAACTGAGCTTCAGAGCTTGTTGGGACTTGCCAACTTCTACCGAAGCTTCGTGTTGGGATTCTCTCATATTGCATGGGCCCTCAGCTAAGTAACCAAGGGCGACGGAAAGGAAAATTTTGCATGGGGGAAAGAACAACAACAAGAATTTGATGATCTGAAGCATTGCTTATGCTCAACTCCAGTACTCTCCTTACCTGATCTGCAACAACCACTCGATATTGAGACCGATGCCTCTGAATATGTTGTAAGCATAGTTCTCACTCAGCATGGTCATCCAGTAGCATACCATAGTGAGACACTCTCATATACTATCCAGAAATAACCCACCTATGACAAAGAAATGTATTTCATTGTGAAAGTATGTTGTCAATGGAAACATTACATTCTTGGAAAGGAGACAATCATCCACACTGATCACAAGCCTCTACAGTTCATACGGACACGGGGGAAGTTGTAGAACAACTGCCATCAAAAGTGGTCTACATACCTACAGCAGTTCCATCTCAACATCGAGTATAAAACAAGGAACACAAATTGTGTCGATTATCGCCTTAGTCGCCCTCCCGTTGTTGCACTCACCACAGTGCTCCATTCATGGGAATGAGGTATCTGAGTAGCCCCAACTTTATCAACGTGACCCTGACTTAACCACCACCTATCATCTCTTGGGTACATGCGTGAATGTCACTGATTTTCACATCCAAGATGGACTATTATTCCATCTAGGCCACCTTTGTGTTCCCACAAGCAAGCATGCAAAGTTGATTTGCGAGGCTCACTACAGTCGGATGGCAGAACATTTTTGCATGGAAAAAATTGTGGTCATTCTAAAGAAACATTTTTATTGGACAAAACGTTGACAAGACATCAACAAATATATCAGATCTTGCACTGCCTATTCCATTGCGAAGCCAATCATCAAGAAACAAGGCTTATACACCCATTTTCCTACTCTCGAGAGGCCTTGGGAATCCATCTCGATGGATTACATGTCTGGCCTTCCATCCACCAAGCATGACAATGATTGTGTATTTGTGGTGGTTGGTCGGTTTTTTAAGATGGTCATTATCACAGCTTGCAAGAAGAGCATCACAGCAACAGATAGTTCCAAGCTCTTCTTTGAATGGGTACCGGTCCATTTTGGGATACCACAAACCATCATCTCAAATCGGGATAGCAGGTTCCTCAGCACATTTTGGTCAAGTCTTTGATCACTGTTGGACACCAAGATCACTAAATCCACTGCTTTCCACCCCCAAACTGATGGCCAAACAGAGGTCATCAATTGGATGATTGTGCACATCCTACGCATTTACAACTCTAAGAATCTGCATACATGGGATTAGAGTCTTCCCTATGTTAAACACAACCACAAAAAGGCTCTCCATAGCTCCACCAACCATAGCCCATCTTAGGTGGGGATGAGATTCTAACCCTTGAGTCCCATTGATGTTTCACTACCTCTTGCAACCACACAAGTAGAATCTTCCCATGTTCAGTCTCAGGCCGACAAAGCCAAAAGATTCATTGAACGGATTGAACACATCCGCCAACAGGTTCATGATATTTTGCAGAAATTCAATGCTAAGTACAAATAGCGCCATGATCAACACTGGGTATTGCACCAGTTTCAGATGGGAGACAATATCTGAAAGAACGCCTTACAGATCCCCATCAAAATCTCTGTCCACTTCGTTATGGGCCTTACACTATCACCAAGGCTATGGGTAGCAATGATTTTGATCTCAACACTCCACCCTTCCTTGGCTTGCACCCAATGTTCAATGTGGACCTCCTTCAGCCATGTTTTACATCATTATTGGACACCTCAAAGATCACAGAACAATTGACACCAATAGAGATCAACCCTGACTACATTGAACATACATTCATTGATCAGATAGTGGACACAGGTCAAGGGCACTTGCTTGCAAAGGATCCATCTTTATCGGGTTGTCAAGGCAGAGCAACTCCTACACCAAGAAAATTCGTTCCCCCGAGGCCAAATCCAACAGAAATTTCCTCACCTTATGGGGACACTCAACGCAATGGATACCATTGCTTCCAAAGGGGGGAGCCCTGATCCAGGTGGATATTGGTGGCCTCCCACCTACTCCAACTGGCTCCTCTGGACAATTTTTAGTTCCACACATTCTTCCGTAATTCCTTGTAATTGTGGGTTCTACACTTTCGGGGTTGTTTGAAGCCCTACACAGCTTCCAAATGGATATTGGTGGTCGCCCACCTAATCCAATTGGCTTATTTTGGAATTTTTCATGTCAGTACATCTTTCTGTACTTCCAGAGCCGTTTTAGGGCCCTAAACAGTGTTTTTTTTGGCTTGCCACAGTCAAACTGTAGACAACGTCAAACTTTGATGGCATAATTTGTAGTTCTCGAAAATAAATTTCCAATGGGCTATCACGCTCCTAAAACAAAGGTTGTATGCAAAAGTTAAGACCTCGAAAAGTTGAGGTATCAACTTACCCATCGAGGCCCACATAACTTTTGGTGTTCCATCTCCTAGGGTTAGGTTTTTGGATGTCTATGGTTTGGAATTCATGAGTAATGTTAAAAAGGCATCTGGAGCCTCATTGTAATCATTCTTCTCAGACGGATGCGTGTAGCAGCCACATCTCTTCTCAGAGATAGCTACCACCATTCGAGCAAGTTGTTTTCAATTCTGCAATTCTACAGTTTCAACCTATTTTGTTTATTCAATAAAAGTTATTGTTCACTGGATAACTATTGTTGTTCTCTGTATCTTTGTTTTATTGTATTCAGTATTTTATTCCTTTTGTTGTGCTCATAAATCTGGATCATTTTCTCCTTTCATGATTTATGGTAAAGTATTCTTTTAATTTATTTTGCAAAGAGGATCCATGCTTGATGAATGTTTTTATATTTGCTATATTCCTTATACCTCCATCTATCATCACATACGTCTTTGTCTGGTAGGAAGCTTGATTGTCTTTGATCTGCAGAATGTTATGACTCCATGCCCAATGGAATTCCTCTGCAGACAGTCTATTTCCCTATTTCTTTTTCTTTCTTGCTAATCCACCAAGCATAAAACAATTTAACCCTAAAGAATCAAATGGGTATTGGGTTTGTCCTTCAAGAAATCTAAGGACAACTTCTAGTGCTAAAACACTAATTGGAGGAAGCGGGATGAGCTGGAGGAGACTAGGATCTACCTTCACTACGCTTGAGAAGCAGAGGAGAGGTTGTGCACTCAACTTGGAGAGTTGGAGGCGGAATTGGTGGAACAAGCACGAGATTACCATTGGGAGATCATCTCTCTTACATAGATCCTGAAACACGTGGAACACCTTATTTTTGTTGCCAATTAGGAGATCCAACATCATCATTGAGTGTGTATGTGTAACAGTTTTTTATAAGTCACTAATTCCCTCTTTTCTCTAAACAAAACAAATGGATTTTCTTGAGGAAACCGCCCGCAAGATAGACTTGCAACTAGAATCATTGGGTGGGTTGTTAAGGACGTGAGGTGTCAAATAAAAAATAAAAACAAAAATGTTGTAACTTTTTTTCTGTATCATAGATTTTTGACTAATAAGTGGGTGAGATCTCGCTCGGAGTTTTGAGTTTGAAGGACGTCGTCTGTATTTTGTAATGCATTACCTACTTAGTAAATTACTTTTGCTTCTCCTTATTCGGTATGAGTTTTATTTTGTACCCTTGTTGTAATGTGGTTGGTGTGTGTGGTGATTTCAAGTTTCAAGTTTTTATAGTTGTCATTAAACAAATAACATGGATAGAGGAATAATTTTTTTTATAACAGATGTTCTTTCATCCTCTTCTAAAAGCATCTCTAGAAATTGGTTGAAGCCCTTACAAAACAGAAGACAGTGTTGTAGAGAAGCAAGTCACTATCCTTTGATCTATGGTTCATTAAGCATGAATGTGTTAAGAAACATATAATCACTTGAACTTTGAGTGGATTCTAATGAAACAAGTGAAGTCTAGAACAACCCCAAACCAGCTATCCAAGGACGTCCCAAGCATGTAATGATTGCATAGTGATAACGGTGACGTAGTGATTGATTTAGAAATATTCGTACTCTAGCCCACACTGGGCATTTTTCTCCAACAACCCCTTATTACACCGAAGGTGTTTTTTAAGGGGAGGCTCATCTCAAGGCTTTGTCGTCTATCCAAAGCATATAAGAACTTGCCATATGTAACCATTTATTCATTGACAATAATTGAATCATCTATCACCACATGAGATTCAAATGATTTATCGCCCAATGATCAACTACACCAAGAGTGTAATTGTCGCTAGCTAGATGATGGAACTCAAAACCTATATCCAACGGACTGTTGACTTTTATGTTATACCACAACCTCATGTGCAAGTTGGGCACATGTTTTAACAACATTGTATATGCCAATAGAATATAGTTATAAATTTTACCTGGATATGTCTTCTAATACATGAATCCACATTTGAGCTTTTTTGTTGTCCCTGATGATGGGTGGTGTTCACTCGAAAAGTTGGACGTTTCAAAACCAAGTAAACAATTGCTCGAATCACTGCTACGAACAAAGGATCTACCTAAATTATGGGAGTGAGGGTCGAGAATACACCGACTTTGTTTGCAAGTCTTTACAAACTAGGGGTAGTTCACTTGTGGATCATTACATGCATGGTGTGGATCAAATGATTAATTTATTCATCGTGACTTGGGTGGTTCACACTTGTTTCTTACATATTTTTTCTTAATGTCTTTGGACGCATTAGTGATTGTTTACATGTTTTACATTCTTAATTGTGATATTGCATAAAAGAAATACATTGTTGAAATTGTGATTGGCTAAAATAATGGTTCGTTTTTTCCTCCCTCCTACCCATTTGATGCATTTGCATTCAGCACTGATCACTTGCATAAATTTATCAAACTAGATTGTCACAAATGAAGCTTGCAATTGTCATCCGCCCCATGTTGACCACAATGACTGAACCAGTTATATATGTAAGGTAAAATCAAATGCTTTAGTGGTGGAATGAAAGGTTATAGGAGGAAATCAGTTCGCTCTCATTATGAGTTTGATTCTTTTGTCGTTGCATGTCCAAATCTGTCGGTTCACCCAATTTGACACAAAAGTTGGATGTACCTACAACTGAGAATGAGAATCTAGATCATTGGTCCAAAACTTTATCTTTGACTATGTGTAGCTACATCCCTTTAAATCCTCCCAAAAACAAAATCTCATGGTCAACAACAAATTAACCACACCAATTCACTT
>ML795382.1:173979-188319 GCA_009831015.1 Picea engelmannii
CATGGTGTATTGTGGTGTATTGGTGTAACTCTTATACTATTGTTCATTTCTCATTGGATATAGTTGAATGGTTTAAGTATAAGTTGAAAAAGGTTTTAAATTGTACTTGATACTGATTCACCCCCCTCTCAGTATCAACATTTGGACCGTGGTCGTTCCATCTGATCATATTCTCCTCAGAAGAGGTGGGGGTGTATTTCTTCCTCCATAAGCGAGACCAGAGGTCTGTGGGACTCTTTAGCCATCACCACCAGATCTTGGTGCTTAAGACCTTGTTAAGAGTGGTTGGATCACAGAGTCTTAGACCACCTGCGTGCTTGGGCCTACAAGTTTTAATCCAACTGACCAGAGCCCATTTGTGCCCTTCTTTGGTGCCCTACCATAAGAAGTTCCTTTGTAGATTTTTGATATCCATTAGTATGAAATTAGGAGCTCCAATGGAGGAAAAGGAGTAAATAGGAAGGGCTTGAAGGACAAATTTCAGTAGGATTATCCGTCCTAAGAAATTAAGGGAGCGAAAGGTCCAGGAGGATAACATTTTCCTAAGATTGGACATGAGATCCTCCCAAGAGTTGTTCCTCAAAAAAATTTCAATGAGGGGAATACCGAGGTACTTGGACGGAAGGGAGCATCGGGTGAAGCCCAAGATTTCGGTGATGTGGAGTTGAACCAAGAGGGGAGTGTTGAAAAATAATATTTGTGATTTTTCCTTGTTGATGTCCATTTCAGAGGCTTCGCAGAAGGTTTTTAAAATGGATCGAATGTGGGTGGCTTCGAGGACTATGGGAAGTCCCATCATCAAAATGTCATCCATGAATTGACTATGAGAGATGGGTGGAGAGATGCCATGGAGGGATAGTCCTGATAAGGTGTGATTAGAAATGGTAGCTTTGATTGAGCGGTTGAGGCCTTCTATCATAATGATAAAAAGGAAGGGCGAGAGGGGGTCACCCTATATGATGCCTTTGGAAGGGGAGAAGGGCCTGGATGGGACTCCATTGACCAGGATGGAGAAAAAAGATGAAGATGTGAGGTTCATGATCTAGTTGACCCAGTATTGATCGAAGCCGAAAGCAAGAAAGGTGGATCTCATATAATCCCAACTGAGTTTGTCAAAATCTTTGGAAAGATCGAGTTTTAGGAGCATACCTAGAGAGCCAGTGCTTTGGAGAGAGTGAAATACCTCATGTGCTAAGATAACTTTGTCCAATATTTGCTTACCCTCCACATATCTGGATTGTTCTTGGGACATAATGAAAGGAAGAATGGTTTTAAGGTGTTTGGCAATGACCTTCGTGAGGACTTTGAAAATCACATTACAGAGAGATATACGTATGAATTGCGTTGGATGAGTGATTTTTTCCTCTTTGGGGATTAAAGTAAGGAAAGTGGCATTGAGAGCTGGTAGTAACTGTCCGGACCGTCTTGAATTCTCGATAATTTCCCACACTTCCTCCCTGATCATGGCCCAACAATGGTAAAGAAATCAACGGTGAAGTCGTCAGGTCCTGAAGCTTTACGAACGGAGGTTGTAATACCCCAAGGACGAGCCCCAATTATGTCTATGTATTGTAAATATGTTGGATAGGCTGGAGATACAAGTGTATATAAGCTAGCTAAATTATGTGTTTATTAGGCCGAAGAGCCTAAGTGTTAAAGGCCAGGATCCTGATTTTTTATATGTAATTATGCAGATCATTAATAAAATATAAAAACATCTTTACGTGTAGACCGACCACGAATAAAGAGTGATGGGGGAATAAGATTCCACAAGGTTGGGTAAGAGAGAGGAGGATAAGTGTCGGGCCTAGGGGCTAAGCTAGGGGGATTACCTCTAAAAAGGAATAATAATTTATTATTATTTCATTAAAGGCTAAGGTGGACAATTGTTGAGTGATGTCCTAAGTTCTTGAGGGAGTGCATGCAACTCCAAGAAGACAAGTGTCGACCTGGGCAAATGTAGTTAAAGCGACAGAAGTCAACTGTGGAGGGGGTTCGCTCCTCATTCTTTCATCCTCTACGTCTGCAACTGGATACCTACGCACCCATTCTATTATACTCTACCTGAGTTCGTTGGAATCATTTTTCCTGAACCGTAATGTCTCTACGTCAAACCTTTGCATATTCACGCACCTCTAAAGATCAAATCCGTGAGGCTGACCCGCGTCTTCTGTGAATCTTGAGCATCTCAAAATTGTCTATTCCGTGATAGTTACAACTGTGGGTTGTTGTGGCCGCACAGTCCCATGGCTGAGTGTGGCTTGTCACCATCGTTTGTTCCTTGTTGAGCCTTGTTGTTGTCCACCTGGTGATGGAACGAAGTTGAAGAAGCAGGTTGTCAGGCCTGTGTGCAACACTCTCTCCAAGTGAGGGAGGTGGTTGTGGTTGAAGAGACAAGTTGTCAGGCCTATGGGAAACTCTCTCCAAGTGAGAGAGTGTACAGAGGAAGTGAGAACTCCTGGAAGTGGTCCTGTAGCTGTTACAAATCTCTAAGAATTTCGGTCCAACCTGTTGCTGAAGCCCGAGGTAAGGGAGGTGAAGCAGCCGATGGACTGTGTGATAGTGAAGGTGTATACTCCTGGGGTGGAACAAGCATGTGGGGAATGAGATTCCGTGAGCAGTGGGCATAAGTGGCTCCTAGGAGAGAATCCTTCCTCATAATCTGTGTGTCTTATGTTGACCTTGCATAGCCTAGGATTCCCTTGCCCGATGGAACTTAGTCCCATCTCGGGGGTGACCCACTGCTGAGAGTGATGAGCAATGTGGTATAAGGCTGGGAGGTTCGTGGAAGGTCTTCATGTAGTTGGTGGTGTTATTCCAGTTGAAAAGAAAATAATAATTTATGTGCTTAATTTTATATTATGCATATTTGTGATAATTGAATGTTATCATGTATTATGTTGTGTATATGAATTATTGTTTATTCTATTTGAATCTGTATGGTAACAATAACTCTGTGTTAAGTGTTTTAAATTTATTAAAATGCATGTTATATATATGTGTGTGTGTGTGTGTGTGAATGTTCCATAGTAGTAGCATTGCCCAACCTGGTGATGGCTGGGGGCGTTACAAATATGGTATTAGAGTTAAGTAGAGTGTTTGAGTAGTGGCATTTCCCCAGTAGAGGAGTTGAAGGTCGGGGAATTTACAAATTGGTATCAGAGCCCAAGGTTTTAACATTGAGCCTGGATGGTCTAGATAAGTGGTCTTGGACCTGAGGTTTCAAGAGGAAATGGTGTTTAGAGGACTAATTTCGGACCTCAGAACGTTCCTGAGTGCCAAGAATTTACCTTGTTTGTGTTATGAAGCTCAAGAGGAGTAGCGACATCATAAAATCGCAATAGACATGGTATTCGGCCATAGAGGGAAAGATCACAACACTTGAGGTGTAGAGCCATAGGATCTATTCAGAAGGAAGGGAAATTCAATACGACCATCAGATCTGGAGAAGGTGCAAGAGGGTTATCCTGGAAGCCTTTCGAAATTAGACAATCAAGAAAAGTGGGGTGAGTTGAGGAACAAACGTCCGAAACCCAAAACCCCAAAGTCCCGAAGGATATCTACACTGTAGATCTGGAGAAAAGATCTTGATCATTGGATCAAGCAGAAGAGAAGATTGTAAATTTCGGGAATTCAGCTATTGGGAGAAGTGGGATGTGTTGTTACACAAACTCCTGAAGTCTGAAGTTTCGATGTGAAAGAGTAGATGGGGTGGGGTTGGATGACATCGCCTGGGGTGACATGGAATTTCCTAGGTGTACCACATGCCATCGCCTTAGTTGGTAACAACTGTACTATGTGGGCCCAGAGGATAGAGAATCTGGAAGTCCAGAAGTCGTGAGATTGGAAGGAAGCAAGTGTGAAAGCTTCCAGAACCCGAAGTCCCGAAGCCTCGAAGTCTCGAAGCTCCTAAGTCTCAAAGCTCTAAAGTTCCAAAGTCTCAAAAATCTGATGCCTGAAGTTCCACAGTGGGTGACAACCGTTGGATGTTGGGTAACCGTGGACCGTCAATCCACCCTCTTCGCGAGTTTGTTACTTAAAAACTCTGAGAGACTGTGGAGAGGTACTTTGAAGACTTCTGACACCCGAAGTCCTGATTAAGCACCTATCGAACCAGCGCTTGGTCATGGCCTGTGATCACGTGGGTTGGGGACTAAGATAAAAAGGGTTGAGGCCTGAAATTGTTACAGAGCCAAGAAAAGCTCGAAAAATCCATGAAATCTGAACATTTTCTTAAATCGTGTTGGTTTATGAATTCTATGGGAATTGTTAAGGATTGATGGTCTGACAAATTTCGGTTGACTGCACGTTGTGTTTGCAGAGTTCAACGAGTGTCAGGACCACAATGATTTGACATAGAGTGCAGGAATGGAGGAAGCACAAAATGCTTCCATTTCAGAGAATGAAGCAAAAGGAATGGATGTCGATTTGGGATTTGAAGGATCGAACTCCATTGGACATGGAGAAGAGATAGATAAGGAAGGAAACATGATGAAAATCATTGAAATATTGTATAAAGATGCCCAAACTCACCGAGCGGATAGCAGAAAGCTCAGGAAAGCTAAGGGAAAATAGGGAGAATTCAAATTAAAGTTGATGAAGAGTTTGGAGAGAATAGAAAATAAATTGGATAAGGAGACCAACTCAAGCACATTAGGGAATCACAAGACCCCTGAGAGGAAAAAAAGGTCAAGAAGTGTTAGCAGGCATTGTCGCCACTCCCCGAAGCAGTCCAATAAGGAGGCACACAATAGTTCAAGACTATCTCCTACCAAAAATCACATGAGATCTAAAGTGGATGACCTAAAGGGAGAAATGAACAAAATTAATCCTCCTATGTTTGATGGAGAACAGAAGAAGGAGGAATATGCCGAGACATGATTGCTTGGCATGAGGAAATATTTCCAACTGCAGAATTATTCCTCTCATGCAGAAGAAAGAATTGCAATGTATCAACTGAAAGGAAAAGCATCCATGTGGTGGGATCAACTTGTGCAGGTGCAACACATCAGAGAGAAAGATATTACTTGGAAAGAGTTCAAGAAGTATTTTGAAAAGAAATACTTAACTAAAAGATAATATGACAAAAAAACGAAAGAGTTCTTTGAACTCAAGCTGGGCAACATGACCATTGATAAATACGAGCGAAAGTTTTTGGAGTTGTTGAAATATGTTTCGTTCATCAAAGATGAGACTATCAAAATTCAAAGGTATTTGAGTGGACTACCACCTTCTATTGGGGACAAGATTCAATATGATGACCCTAAGACTATGGAAGAAATGATAAGCAAAGAAAAATGCTTGTATAAGAAGCAATATGAAAAGCCTACTTTCTGGAAGGCTTGGGATGACCAGAAGAAGTTTAAGAAAGAGCAGAGGTAGAAGGGAAACAAAGCTCCCTTTTTCAGAAATAGTCCTCAAGGATAGTTAGGTTTTAGAGAGCCCAGGAAGGTTGAATTAGGTGGGAAATTGCCAAGGAAGACACCTATGGAATGTTGGGATTGTAAATGAAATCATAGATACAGAGACTACCCCCACAGAAATGACAAAGTGAGAACTGTCCACAATGTTCAGTAGGCTGAAACAGTGGAGGACATGAGCAGAAGTCTACCAAGGATCTATGCAGCCTTGGACAACAAGCAAGCTAAATTTCAATCACACATGATTGAAGTGGAAGGTATGATCAACAACCATGCCCTTACTATTTTAATTGATTCAGGGGCTAGCCATAGTTATATAGATCCTAGGGTGGTGGACAGTTTGCATTTATGAAGAAACAAGCATGAGAAATATTGGTTAGTGCAGTTGGCTACAGGAGCCAAGAGGAAGGTTGTCGAGTTGGTTATGTCTTGTCCGGTGGACATGAATGGACTGGGCACAAAGGCTGAATTGAATATTATGCCTTTAGGTTCCTATGACTGCCTAATTGGGATGGATTGGTTGGACCAACGCCACGCTATCCTAGACTGTCGTAACAAGGCATTCACTTGCCTGGATGAGGAGGGGAATCAGAGAACAGTCCAAGGAATTCCCAGAGCATTTGTTGTCAGGGAAGTCTCAGCAATGCAGCTGAAGAAGTGCTACAGGAAAGGATATCAATTATTTGTAGCCCATGTAGAGGAAGCATATAAGGATGAGGTTTCAAAGATTGAATACCATGCAGTGCTAAAGGAATTTGAAGATGTATTCCAGGAGGTTCTCGAATTACCCCCAAAAAGAGATATTGAATTCTCTGTAAACTTGATGCTTGGAGCAGATCCAGTATCAAAAGATCCTTACAGAATGAGTACACCAGAGCTGAGAGAACTGCAATTGCAGCTTGAAGAGATTCTAAAGAAGGGGTATATACACCCAAGTGTGTCACCTTGGGGAGCCCCGGTCTTGTTTGTGAAGAAGAAGCATGGGACACTGAGATTGTGTATCGATTTCAGACAGTTGAACAAAGTGATTGTAAAGAAAAATTATCCTCTATCGAGGATCGATGATCTCTTTGATCAGTTGAAGGATGCTAAGATATTTTTGAAAATATATCTTAGATCCGGTTATCACCAGGTAAGAATAAAGGATGAATACATCAACAAGACCTCCTTAAGAACAATGTATGGTCACTATGAATTCACAGTGGTGCCATTTGGGTTTTCAAATGCACCTGTTGTTTTTATGTGCCTAATGGATGGTGTATTCAAGGACTATCTAGACAAGTTTGTCATAGTCTTTTTGGATGACATTCTGATGTATTCTAAGTTGGAGGAAGTGCATGAACAAAATCTGATGATGGTGTTTCAAGTGATAAGAGAACACCAATTGTATGCCAATTTGAACAAGTGCTTGTTTCATCAAAAGAAGATCTATTACTTGGGGTATATCATCTCAAAGAATGGGATAGTCATGGATCCTGAGAAGATTGAGGCCATCAAAAAATGGCCAGCGCCAAGGAATGTGACAGAAGTCAGATCCTTTATGGATCTAGCTAGTTATTATAGAAGGTTCATTGCAGGATTCTCAAGGATAGCTCACCCTATCACTTCCCTGCAAAGGAAGGAGAAGAATTTTCAATGGACAGAGGAATGTGAGAAAATCTTCCAACGATTGAAGCAGTTGTTAACCAGTGCTCCAATCCTGAGGATTGCAGATCCAAATGTGGATTTCGTGGTTTGCACTGATGCATGCAAAGAAGAACTGGAAGGAGTCCTCAGTCAGAATGGATTCATAATTTGTTATGAATCCAAAAAGTTGAAAGAGAACGAAAGGAACTGTGCAACTCATGATTTGGAGTCGGCAGCCATCGTTCATGCTCTAAAGAAATGGAGGCATTACCTCATGGGAAAGAGGTTCGAACTAAGGATAGACCATAACGGTCTGAAGTATTTGTTTGATCATCCAACCTTGAATGATAGGAAGAGTAGGTGGTTGGAGTTTCTTTGTGATGATGACTTTGATATCAAGCATATCAAAGTGAAGGAAAACAGAGTGGTTGATGCACTCAGCAGGAGAGTGCATGAACTACATGCTATAGCCATTAGCATGTACCAAATTGATATTAAGGGAAAATTTTTGGAAACTGCAAATGAAGATTTGCAGTACAGGGATTTGGTAGCAAAGCTATATCAAGGCAATATGCCACAGAAAGTGGAAAATTATAAATTAGAAGCCGATGGAATACTTATGTACAAGAACATAATTTATATACCTAATGTCCGGGACTTGAAACTTATGATTTTGAATGAAATGAATAATGTGCCTTATGTTGGGCACCCTGGATATCAGGAAATTGTGGCAACAGTAAAGAGCCATTAATTTTGGGCAGGGATGAAGAAAGAAATTGAAAAATACATCAGCAGATGTATGGAATGCCAGAAGGTTAAAGCTGGGCATAGACACCCAGGAAGGTTTCTACAACCTTTACCCATTCCTAAGTAGAAGTGGGAGGTAGTGACAATGGATTTCATCACAGGATTGTACAGGATAGGGAAGCACCATGATTCAATCATGGTGGTGGTGGAAAAGATTACGAAAGCTACCCATTTTATTCCACTAAAGACTACTCACAAGGAGCTAATGTTGCAGATATTTTTATGAGGTAAATAGCACGATTGCACAGTATTCCCAAGACAATTGTGTCTGACAGGGACCATAAATTTACCTCCAAGTTTTGGAAGGGGTTGTTTAAAGGGTTCAGAATGAATCTGAACTTCATCACTGCTTATGATCATGAGTCTCATGGGAAGACAGAGAGGTTGAATCGGGTAATAGAAGACATGCTAAGGATGTATGTGATGGACAAACCATCCAAATGGGAAGACTACCTACACTTGGTAGAATTCGCCTACAAAAATGGGTATCAAGAATCATTGAAGATGAGCCCATTTGAATCACTTTATGGTAGAAATTGCAACACTCCAGTAAGCTGGAATAATCCAGCTAATAGAGCAGTAGTTGGGCTAGAGTCGCTCAAGGAAATGGAAGAACAAATGTTGAAAATTAAGCAGAATTTAAAGGTTGCCCAAGATAGGCAGAAGAGTTATGTTGATAAGAACAGGACCCACTGAGAGTTTAAAGTGGGTGATCATGTTTTCTTGAAACTAAAATCCAATAGAAGTTCCCTAAAGCTTGGAAACTATTCGAAGTTGGCAACCAGATTTTGTGGACCATTTGAAATCCTAGAAAGGATTGGGCCAATTGCATATATGCTTGCATTACCTGCATCCATGACTGTACATAATGTGTTTCATATTTCATTGCTTAAGAAATATATACATGATGCTAATCATGTAAATGATTGGAATGTGATTTAGGTGGAGCAAGAAGGCATCTTGCAAGTGCATCCGGTGTGCATATTGGACCGGAAAAGAAAGCAACTCCGGAATCGAGCCATAGGGCTTGTAAAAGTTCAGTGGACCTGGTACAGTCCTAAGGATGCGACATGGGAGCATGAGGTTGCTATGAAGGCAGAATACCCGCATCTTTTTGAATATTTTGGAAATCTTGTTGATGTTGTGTAAAAGTTGCACTGAGGATAGTGCAAAAATAAGGGGAGGGGATTGTAATACCCCAAGGACGAGCCCCCGTTATGTCTATGTATTGTAAAAATGTTGTATATGCTAGAGATCCAAGTGTATATAAGATAGTGGGCTTATGTGTTTATTGGGTCGGAGAGCCTAAGTGTTAAAGGCCAGGAGTCTGATTTTGTATATGTAATCATGTAGATCATTAATAAAATCTAAAAACATCGTTGCGTGTAGACCGATCACAAAGAAAGAGTGATGGGGGACTAAGCTTCCACAAGGTTGGGTAAGGGAGAGGAGGCTAAGTGTTGGGCCTAGGGGCTAAGCTAGGGGCCTTACCTCTAAAAAGGAATAATAATTTATTATTATTTCCTTAAAGGCTAAGGTGGACAATTGTTGAGTGTTGTCCTAAGTTCCTGAGGGAGTGCATGTAGCTCCAAGAAGACAAGTGTCGACCTAGGTGCATGCAGTTAAAGCGACAAAAGTCATCCGTGGAGGGGGTTCTCTCCTCATTCTGTCATCCTCTGTGTCTACAACTGGATACTCGCACACCCATTCTACTATACTCTGCCTGAGTTCACTGGAATCCTTTTCCCCAAACCATAATGTATCTACGTCGAACCTCTTCATAACCATGCACCTCTAAAGCTTAAATTTGTGAGGCTGACCCATGTCTTCTGTGAAGCTTGATCATCCCTAAATTGTCTATGTCGTGAGTGTTAGAACTGTGGGTTGTTGTGGCCATGCAGTCTCGTGGCTGAGTGTGGCTTGTCACCGTCGTTTGTTCCTTTATGAGCCTTGTTTTTGTCCACCTAGTGCTGAAATAGAGTTGAAGAAACAGGTTGTCAGGCCTGTGTGAAACACTCTATCTAGGTGAGGGAGGTGGTTGTGGTTGAAGAGACAGGTTTTCAGGCCTGTGGGAAACTCTCTCTAGGTGAGAGAGTGTGTAGAGGAAGTGAGAACTCTTGGAAGGGGTCCTGTATGATATAGGTGGATATCGGTGGCCACCCACCTTTTTCGACTGGCTCAAAACAATTTTCTGGCAATTTTGGCAATTTATTATTTTTAGCAGTTTTTAACTTCTGGGGCCATTTTGAGGGCCCAAATGAAGTTTTTTAGAGATATATGTTCTTGATGATATTTAAAGGCATTATTGAGCCCCCAAAATGAATCTCCTCGACGATACCTTTCCAACGAGCTATCATACGCCTAAAACGGAGATCGTATGCAAACGTTACGACCCCGGGAAGTTGATGCACCAACTTACCAAAACGGGGCCCACATGACTTTTGGTGCTTCATCTCCTAGGGTTAGGTTTTTGGATATATAGGGTTTTTGGAATTACTGATTATTGTAAAAGGGCCTTCAGAGCCTCATTGTAATCATCTTCTTGCGAATGAGCTCATCTGTCACATCTCTTCTCAGAGATAAGCCACCACCATTCTAGTGAGTCTTTCACTCTATATTTTTACAGTCTCTGTACATTTCTTTCATTAATAGAAATTATTTATTACTGTATATCTGTGTTTATGGTTGCATCTATGAAACATTTATGTTATATTATTGAATATTTGCGATATATCTTTGCATTTCTTTATTATATCTCCGCTCTCATTTCGTGCTGAAAATAATCTGGATCAGTGGTATTAGAGTAGGCTACTCTTGATCATTTTTTTCAGTGCATGTCCCCGATGAGGTCCGAGTATAGAAAGTTGGGTCTCAAGCTTGTCTCTCTTGAAGACAATCTCTCTCGCACACCCAAGAAACCCTTAATGGAGGAAGAAAAGAAAAACGACGGAGCAGACGATCCTGTCAGTCTGTTGCTTGAGCAAGCTCTCACGCGACAGAGGGACGAAATGATGGAGAATTTTTACCACATCCTTCAACGCCCGCCGATAGCAACAGGGGCATCTTCATCAAACAACCACTTTGGAAGCACCTCACATTTCAAGGTACCAGTTAATTTTGATATTCCTGTATTTGAAGGATAGATAGATGCAGAAGCCCTAGAAAAATGGTGAAATCTGCTAGAANTCAAACATTGGTGGGAAACTTACTGGGAGCAGAGTTCCACAGAGGAGTCTGGAATATATGGGGTCGAGCCTAGTTGGGGTTTTTTTGTGGATGCAGTAAAGGAATAGTATTACCATGTTGGAAACTATGAGGACCAGTAAATGATATGGACCACACTATGGCAAGAGAAGGGCCAAGCAGATCCGGAGTTCACCAATACCTTCCATACCTTGCACACCAAGTTGGGTATCAAAGACTCCGAATGACATTTGGTTTTGAAATACTGTGGGGCTCTACACAGATACATCCGAACTGAAATGGATTTTCTGGACATCTCATCACTAGGTGCTGCTTATCAATATGTTGTTAAAATCGAGAAAAAATTTAAGCACTAGAAAAAACGCGAGTTCGGTTCTTCAAATCACCAAAACCCAAAGTATGACAAGACAGACCTAACAGAGAGTCTCCCGAAAACCAGTCCAAGCCACAGGAAAAGAAGGGTCATGGGAAGACAAAGAAGGACACCGAAAAATGGTGCAATTTCCACAGAATCCCCTGGTACAACACCGATGAATGTCTCTCAAAATAGTCATTGGTGGCCGAGATCAAAGACAAGGAGCTAAACCCTGATTCAGAACCTGATTTTGAAAATATTGGTAAAGGACAGATCATTGACACAGACCCCACTGCTATTGTCGCGACCGCAGCGATTCAACCAGAAGAACCAATAGATCCTGAAGAGGTGGAGCACCTTTTTCATTCACAGATGTGGGTGAAGTGGACCCCGCTGCATTTTATTGTTGATAGCGGAAGCCAGAAGAACCTCATCTCAGTAGAGGTCATCAAACAATTGGGATTGTCGATAACACCACACCCCCAACCATACAACATCGGGTGGCTTCACCAAGGATGAGATCTTCGTGTCAGCCAACAATGTCGATTGTCATATGACATCAAAACCTTCAAGTATGAGGTATTATGTGATGTTTCCTCACTGGATGTCTGTGATGTTCTCTTGGGCTAACCTTATATGTGGAAGCTCCATGCTGTTTATGAGTCTCGACCTCGCAATGTCATTGTTTCTCTGGGGGGTCATTTCTACAGAATACCAGAGGTAGTTCCGACTACTGTTCCACCTAAAAAGTGCCACAAGGTAGTATCTCATACTGCAAAATTTAGCTTCTTCACAATCTATTCAAAAGGAGAACAAAAAGACATTGCAACCACTGCAGCCTCACCCCAAGCACCTTCTATCCAACAGAAGTAGGTCGAAAAGGTTGTAGAAAAATGCAAATATTCCTTCTTCACATCATCGTCTCATGTAGCCCGACTTGTTGAACAACCTCAACCTCAACAGGTTCATGACAGACTTCCACAAATTGAGCAACGTGACGTCTCCAGCAAGGCAAGCAGCTCACCAAGATGCAGATTCAACAAAATCTTTTTCCTCTCCCCCGGGAACTCAACGCAATGGATACCATTGCTTCCTAAGGAGGGAGGATTGATCCAGGTGGATATTGATGGCCACCCACCTTTTCTGACTGGCTCAAAACAGTTTTCTGGCAATTTTGGCAATTTACTATTTTTAGCAGTTTTTAACTTCTGGGGCCATTTTGAGGGCCCAACTGAATTTTTTCTAGATAGAAGTTCTCAATGATATCCAAATGCATGATTGAGCCCCCAAAATGAATCTCCGTGATGATACCTTTCCAACGAGCTATCATACTGACGCAACCTGCCCCTCAGCGAGCAGCCGCTCCCACCAGGATCTTCTTCTGCCACGGGCCCGAAGAGTCAAAGTACTCTTCCTCTCCTCTCGGGAGTCCACTACCCACAGTAGGCTCCTTCTGCTGTTTTCCCTTCGGATATCGGGAATTCAGACTTCGCGGTCTCGCGGGCTCTGCGAGCACAACCACAAGCAATTCAAAAGCCCGAACCCCGATGGTCAACAGTCAACCCTTTCGGATGTCGGGATATCGCGACTCGAGAGTTCACGGTTCACACGAACACAATTCACATACAATGTAAATCCCCGATCCCCGAACTCCGATGTGCTTCCACCTGTCCTCCACTAACGATCATGGCCCCACATCCCATGTCACTTCCCTCGCTCGTGCGATCGGGGATTGCGAGATCGCAGTTTCACTGATCGCAAATCTCTTGCATCACAAAACCCCGAACTCCGATTCTCCGATGCCACCTGTCAACACCACATGGTGAGGCCTAACGCCTTGACACCTGTCCTCCACTCGGCTATCGGGATCTCGTGATTCGAGAAATCGCGGTTCTTGATGCACAAGGTTACAAGCCTTGTGAAACCCCGAATCCCTACTTCTCAGGATCTGTGGCCACGTGCCCTTTCTGATCAATGGCTCAAATCAATTCGGGAAATTGCCGGTCGCGATTTCAAAGAGTATAAAACTCTTGCCTCCGGGAACGCCGAACATCGAACCCCGATCCAAAGGGATCCTGCGCCACGTGTCCTCGTCCAGATCAACGGTGCAGATTCATTCGGGGAATCGCGATTCGCGATTCTACGAGGGGTGAATCCTCGCCTTATCAACCCCTGAATGCCGATACCCCGAAGCCCGATGGGCTTTGATCCTTCCTCGCCTGTGCTTACGGCTATCTCCCGCGCAACTCTTCCACGATCGGAGGGTCCTCAGGATTTTCAGATTTCTCCTCGACAACTCCAAGTCGTCGATTCTCTTTCTCTTGAGAATCCTCCATTCGCCACCTTCGTCCTGTGCAACTGAAACAAAGGGACTATCCCTCCTGAGCTTTTTTCAACTCGGACTCCTTCAGAGCTTCCTCGAGCACGTTCACTGGGCTCGTTCTTCACCCACTTCCAAAAGTGATGAAGTCCTCTGGGTTCTGTGAGCTCACACTCGCAACAGCTTCAACCGAAGTCTTCTGGGTTCTGTGCGCTTACGCTCGCAATAGTTTCAACCTTCCCCTTCTCAGACTTGCTGCTGAAACTCAAATTCGACCTGCACTTATCTGCCCGGCTCGAATAACTCAAACCCAACTCTGAACGAAGTGAGAATGAAAGTTCAACTGTTTAGCCTCCTCGACTGCCTCTATGCGGAGGGATTCGACTGCCTCTATGCAGGAATCTCCTGGCCTAAACAGAGAAACAATGGGAACTCATTCCTTCATTCCCTCAGGTTTCGAACCTAATACGCAATTACATATGCAACATATAACAGATAAGCATAGAAAGAAGCAAACATGCAAAGGCACAATATCAACAACACACAGAGATCAAACACGTCCATGGAATTGAATCAAAGCTCTTCCTATTAATTCAATAACTGTACAT
>ML795382.1:202321-230926 GCA_009831015.1 Picea engelmannii
ACCATAGAGTCAAGAAGGATTTTTTTTGGGATGGCCTTAAAACTAATGTTCAAAGGTTTGTGGCAGAATGTGTGGTTTGCCAACAAAATAAGGTGGAAACAATTAAGACCCCGGGTCTTTTACAACCATTATCCATCCTAAGTTAGCACTGGGAAGAGGTTTCCATGGATTTCATCATAGGGTTACCAAAGTCTGAAGGAAAGAGTGTCATCGTGGTGATTGTTGATAGATTGAACAAGTATGCACACTTTTGTGCACTCTCTCATCCCTTCAAAGCTAGTACAGTTGCCACCACATTCATGGAGACAGTTCAAAAGCTACATGGCAGCCCAAAGATTATTGTAAGTGACAGAGATCCCATCTTCACTGGACATTTTTGGACAGAATTATTTTGTTGTTTGGGTACTCAATTGGCTCATAGCTCATCCTATCATCCTCAATCTGATGGACAAACCGAGATAGTGAACAAATGTCTGGAAGGCTACCTTCATTGCTTTGTCTCTGATAAACAAACATAATGGTTCAAATCGTTACCCTTGACAGAATGGTGGTATAACACTTCCTTTCATACTGCAACAAAAATGACACCATTTATGGCACTTTATGGATACCACCCTCCTTCCATCACTTCTTCTCTAAAATAAAAATCTAAGGTTCAAGCAGTGGAAGATCACATCGAGAATCAACAAAACATTCTCCAAATCCTAAAGGACAGCCTGACCATGGCACAAAATCGCATGAAACAACAAGCAGATCAACATCGCAGTGAAAGCATTTTTGAAGTAGGGGATTGGGTGTTTTTAAGAATACAACCATACAAATAGATGTCCCTCAAGCAGACCAAGAAGGATAATAAATTATCACCAAAGTACTATGGACCTTATAAAGTGTTGCAAAAGATTGGTACTATAGCATACAAATTGGGGCTGCCTGCATCTTCACGAGTATACCCGGTTTTCCATGTTTCATGCTTAAAGAAGGTTATAGGTGACAAGATCCCAGTTCAAACTATATTGCCAGAACTTGATGAGGAAGGAAAAATCACATTGGAGCCTGAAGCCATCACTGACACAAGAATTCGCCAGCTGAGGAATAGATCCATTTCAGAGTATCTCATTAAATGGAGGAAACTTTCAGCTGAAGATTCCACTTGGGAAGATGAGTCTTTTATACAAAAGCATCCAGAGTTACTAAAGCGTTGCGGACAACACTTGTCTAATCCCTAATATTGGCTCATTACCCCTTAATTGGGGCATATTATATTAGTAATGTTATTTTATTTATGTCGGCTTTAGGCCATTAGTTGTAATTATACCTCCTAGTCTCGTATATATACCAAGGAGACATTTTCATTTTGAATCTTCTTGTACTTGAACATTTAAGTGGGGTAAAAGGAGGTTGCCCCCTCGAAGAGGCTTATTATCTGAAATTATATTTTTCTCAAGGCGTTGAGTACTTTTCCTGAGGTTTTTCTATGCTATATTTATGTTTGGTTCTTAACATATTCACAGGGCTGACATACCTCCTTAAGATTCTTTAAATAAGGACGAAAATAGGAATAATGAAAAACATGACGAAGTATATACCACACTCTATGCATCTCACCGTGGAACTCTTTCGTGAGACTTTTACCCTTCATCTGAAAACGAAAGATTATTATCTATTTGAGTGGTAGCGTATACAAGACAAGAGGACTGTAACTACAACCAAAAGAAAGACTCAAGGATTCTGGAGAGGCGTAAGGTAAGCTGTTGTCCTTACGGTCTTGAAGGCCAGAATACCTAAGGAAGGTAAAGTTGAGACCTAAGGAATGCACAACCATTCCTATCATCTAAACCGTATACTGTCAAGAAAACTTAACTCTGGAAGACTTCGATAAACCATTATAGAGAAGTTACATGAAAGGAAGAACACAATAGGACTGAAAGGACATGATGGTGATTAATAGAATGAAAAAATGCTTAACATTTCCAAATAATGCACCACCTTACTTAATCTATCGTGGTTTTATGTGTAAGAAAGAACTTACTAGGTTTCAGACCATGTCGTCGGTTACATCCATGGAGCGACCACCCTTTACACTATAAACTTCGCCTCTGAGAAATATGATACACAGAGCTTCCATGGAGAAAACACCATCACATACAGACTTTGTCTCTGAAAATACGACACACTGAGCCTCTTCATAAAAGAACTCAAAAATTTCCAAATAGTGTGTTTACCCTAACCCTAAATAGTGCCTTGTCACCTCAGAATAAATGTGGAGAGTATAGAGGACTGGGTAGCCATGTGACGATGGCAGGGTCAGCATGACACTTCGGGGGTAGAGCCAGACAAATAATGGGATTAGCAGGGCTGCCATTAATGAAGTTTGTAGACATTTAACTATTATGATAGTGAACCATCTCTTCCACTTAAGGAATGTCACGATTTGACACCTTCATGACTCGACCGGAGTTAAAAACCCTTTCACATCCTCTATGTTAGCTTGAGATAATAGTTCGATCCTAGTTGTCATTTTCCCACTAGATTGTGGGTTAATTACTTCATTACAATCAACCACTGGTTCTAAGAACCACTAAATAACCAAGACTTGGTAGTTATGTTAGTTGTCTGGTGTTCAAACTTGACCCCGTGACTTTTATGGATAGAAAACTAATTAAAGTTTCCTAGGGCTAAAATCATCTTCTGGACTTGTGTGCGAATATGGAACCTTATGTCAAAGGTGAGTTGTAGAATGAATTATAAGACCACACTTATATACATAGCCCTATATGAATATGGGTAAAGAATAAAGCATGGAAGGGATTTGTTAAAGTCTTGGGAAATTTTACTTATAACCTTTCTACTCGTGATTAAGAAGTATGATATAAATAGGATATCTTGTGGTAAGTAGAAATTAGGAGTTTGTAAACAAGATTTTTATAATAGAGTGTATAACACGGTTTTATTACAGAGTTTTCATAACCGATTTGACAACGGAGTTGTATGACTAGGATCCCTTCCTCCACCAAGAAATTATATAGAAAACAGATAAACATTTTTTTTTTATGGTAAATATGAGGTTCATTACATATGGTATCAGAGAAAAGGTTACAACATTGGACCTGAACAAAGCCACATTAGTTGCTTAGCATATATTTCGATTTATGCAAAACTAATAAACCTTTATTGTTACAAACAAAAAACCCTTTTCTGTTTTGTGTTAATTATGGTAGCTCAGGATGATGCAGAAATAAGAATTGAAGGAAATATGAAGCAGAGACCTCCTGGAGATCCAAGACAAAATAGTGATGGAAGCTCACCTACGGAAGTGATAGAAACAATGAGGAATCTTATTGTTGAGTTGCAGGTTTTCAAAGCCGACAATGAGAAATTGAAGAAAGCACAGCATGAGCAACAAGAGATAAATGAAGTCATGTTGCGTAGTATAGTGACAAAGAAAATCCCCAAGAACGATAACAATGAAGAAGAGGTCAGCAAAAGGGCTTCCAAGAACTCTGGGCCTGAAGCAGAAAAGGGAGATAGTTCGTCTGAAGGTACACCTTCAGCTGACGATAAAACAAAAACAGATAGAAAGAGAAAACAAGTAGACCACCTTGAAGGAGAATTTAAGAAAATTAAACCAGCTACCTTTGATGGAGAATCCAGAACAGGGGAGGAAGCTGAAGAATGGTTATTAGACATCAAAAAATATTTCTAGATATACAACTATTCCAGCAATATGAAGGTCATAATGGCCATTTACAATCTGAAAGGAAAAGCCAACATCTGGTGGCAAGATCTAAAATTGGCTAATGGCCTAAAAGAGAAACAGATGGAATGGTTTGACTTTAAGAAATATTTCAAGAAACAATACCTATTTGAAAGCTACTATGAAAGGAAAAAAAAATAATTTTATGAGCCATGACTTGGTCAGATGATGATGGAGGATCTTATAAACAAATTCCTAGAATTACTAAGGTTCATACCTTATATCTGGGAGGACAAGGTAAAAATCCAGCAGTTCCTAAGTTGTTTACCACACTCCTACAGGGACAGAATTGAATTTGAAAACCCCAAGTCCTTGAGTGAAGTATTCAGGAAAGCATGAATGTGCTATGACCAATACAAACAATGGGTAGAGTTTCCCAAAGCTTGGAAGGATAAGAAACAATACCAAATGAACCAGTGGAAGAAGGGATACTAGCCAGCTCCTTATCAGAATGCAGCAAAAGGATTTCCTAGAAAGGGTTTTCACTCCAATAATCCAAGTACGCAAGGCAGTGGTAAACCGGTAAATTTGGGAACAAAGAAGTTTGGGGATAGTCCTTGTGAACCATTGAAGTGTTGGGAATGTGGAGAACCTCATCTAAGGAGGAACTGCCCACGTTTAAATACAACAAACATAACTGTTGTTCATAATTTGTAGGAAGCCTCGACGATGGATGATGTGGGCAGAAGCCTGCATCCGATAAATGCAACCATTGATGGTTGGCAAGTTGACCACCAGTCCTCTGTGGTGGAAATCGAAGGTAAAATCAATAACACCTAGATTTATGTTCTAATTGACCCTGGAGCTACGTTAAGTTATATCACTCCTGGTGTAGTAGAGTCAAATAAACTTAAAAGGACGAGACACGTGAAATCATGGTTGGTGAAATTAGCAATAGGAACTAAAAGGAAAGTGGTTGAATTTATTTCTGAATTTGAGTTTAGTTTAGATGGTCAAAACATAAAAACAAATCTGAACATCTTGCCACTAGAATCTTATGATGTGATTATTGGAATGGATTGGTTGGAAAAGAACAAAGCAGTACTAGATTGTTATGAAAAGACACTTAAGTATAAAGACGTTTATGACACTACTAGAACAGTCCAAGGTATACCAAAACCAGTATCAGTTAGGCAAATCTCAGCGATGCAATTCAAGAAATGCATGAGAAAGGGTTGCCAAGTTTATGCCATCCAAATAACGAATCTGTTAGAAAAATAAGATAAGCCCAACTTGGAAGACTTTGTTGTCCTACATGAATTCTGAGACGAATTTGTTGATGAAATACATGAATCACCTCCTAGAAGGGAAATAGACTTCACTATAGACCTGCTACCTGGTGCAACCCCTATCTCTAAAGCACCCTACCGAATGAGTTTACCGGAATTGACAGAATTAAAAATGCAACTACATGAATTATTGGATAAAGAGTATATCAGGCCGAGTGTTTCACCATGGGGAGCACCAGTCCTCTTTGTGAAAAAGAAATACGGTACTCTAAGACTATGTATCGATTATAGACAATTGAATAAAATGACTATTAAGAACAAGTACCCCTTACCTAGGATTAATGATCTATTCGATCAAGTAGGTGGGGCCAAGATCTTTTCAAAGTTGGATTTATGATCCGGTTATCATCAAGTTAGGATAAAAGATGAGGACATAAGCAAAACAACATTTCAAACAAGATATGGACATTATGAATTCGTAGTCATACCTTTCGGACTCACTAACGCACCAGCCACGTTTATGTGTCTAATGAACAACATTTTTAGTTAGTACTTGGACAAGTTCGTATTGGTATTTATCGACGATATTCTGGTTTATTCTAAAACAAAAGAAGAACATGAAGAATACTTAAGAATAGTTCTGCAAAATTTGAGGAAGCACAAATTGTACGCTAAATTCGATAAGTGTGACTTTTATCAAAAGAAAATACAATACCTAGGACATGTAATTTCTGTAGAAGGCATTACAGTCGACCCTGAGAAAATAAGAGCCGTCATGGAATGGCCGGTACCTAAGGATGTAGTAGATATCCGGTCATTCATGGGAATCACCGGATATTATTGTATATTTATAGAGGGGTTTTCCAAGATAGCCTACCCTATCACATCATTACAAAAGAAAGGGACCAAGTTTAACTAGTCACAGAAATGTCAAGACAATTTTAGTAAGTTGAAGGGATTGTTAACAATCGCACCCAGTTTAAAGGTAGAATACTTAGAAAAAGACTTCACCGTCTGTGTTGACGCGAGTAAGGAAGGACTAGGTGGTGTCCTAACTCAAGACGGACACGTTATTTGTTATGAATCCTAGAAATTAAAGGAGCACGAGGGAAACTATGTCACTCATGACTTAGAATTGGCAGCAATGATTCATGCCTTAAAAATGTGGTGGCACTACATAATAGGCAGAAAATTTCTATTATTAACGGATAATAGCTGTGTGAAATATTTGTTTAGCCAGCTAGATCTTAATGCAAGGCAAGCAATGTGGCTAGCCTTTTTGAGAGAATTCAAATTGGAGGTAAGACATATCAAGGGTAAGGAAAATAAGGTAGCAGATGCTTTAAGCAGAAGAGTCCATGGGTTATTTGAGATAAATATCAGCAGGGTGGAAAGTGATCTGGAACAAAGAATAAGGACAGTAGGTATTAACGATGAAAATTACACTAAGACAATGGTTGAATTACAAAACAGTACCACCAATTCAGATAAAAAAGATCTGAGTATCGGAAAAAATGGACTATTCTGATTTAAAAACAGACTTTACATATCAGATTCAACAGAGTTAAAGATAACAGTCTTGGATGAAGTGCATAAGAACCCGTATTCTTGCCATCCAGGATACTAGAAAATGATAACAACACTCAGAAAACTATTTTACTAGCCTAATATGAAGGGCGAAACAACATAATACTTGGCTAGGTGCCAATATTGTCAGTAGGTTAAGGCCGAACACCAGCATCTAGCCGGCCTACTACAACCATTACTAGTACCAGAATGGAAATGGGAGACCATATCGCTAGACTTTATTACAGGTTTGCCTAAAACTCAGAAACAGAATGACTCTATTATGGTTGTAATCGATAAAATCAGTAAGTCTGCACACTTTATTCTTGTAAAGTCTACTTTTAAAGCTATAAATATCACTGAAATGTTTATGAAATAAATTTTTAGACTGCATGGTATTCCTAAAATGGTGATTTCGAACAGAGACGTAAAATTTACATCTTTTTTTTGGAAAGAATTATTTGCAGGGATAAATACTAATTTGAATTTTAGTACGAGTTATCATCCACAAACGAATGGACAAACTGAAAGAACGAACCAAATCATGGAGGATATGCTCTGCATGTATGTAAGAACAAAGCCAAGCAAGTGGGAAGACTACCTAGACCTGGTAGAATTTGCATATAACAATGGGAACCAGACTTCGGCTAAGTTAAGCCCCTTCGAGATACTGTATGGCAGAAAGTGTACAACCCCAATTAGCTGGGACAACCCGATTGACAAACTCATGGTTGGACCAGAGATGCTCCAAGAAATATAAAGTACGGTAATAAAAGTACAACAGAACTTGAAAGAGGCACATGATAGACAGAAAGGTTATGTGGGCCATAAAATAAGACACTTGGAGTTTCAAGTGGGAGATCATGTGTACTTAAAAGTTAAAGCCCGAAAGAGTTCACTAAAACTCGAGAACTGTGCCAAGTTGGCACCCAGGTTTTGTGGGCCCTTCGTGATACTAGCTCGAATTGGACCCGTAGCATACCAACTTGCACTTCTAGCTAATCTAAAAATTCATAACGTATTTCATGTTTCTTTGTTGAAAAATTATGTTCATGATCCTACTCACGTGATCGATTAGAACTTAGTGCAAGTGGAACCAGAAGGAGAGTTCTAGGCAGAACCCCTATGCATTATGGACTGGAGAGAAATAGCACTTCGGAACAGAGTTGTCGCTCAGGTAAAGGTTCAATGGAAGCACTTTAGTCCTAAGGAGGCCACTTGGGAGTTGGAGGGATATTTGCGGAAATCTCATCCAACCCTGTTCCAGGAAATGGACGAACACTGAGGACAATGTTTTATTGAAGGGGGAAAGGATGTGACATCCCCAAAAATAAATTATTTTTGAAAGTTAAAAAAAAAATTATTAGAAAATTATTCCGTTTTTGGTAAATTCGAATTTGGAATTTTTTTTCCATTTATGGCAATTTCGAATTTCGAATTTAATAAATTGTAATTAATTATTATGATTGTTGGGTAGAGACCTGATTTGACCCAACTAACTATGACACTTGTATGTAAATTTTTTTTTTTTTTAATTATTGCAGGAGGACAAATGGAACAACCACGTTAGATTCAGTCGACCATGACTCCATGAGTGGGGAACATGTTGGAACTACCTCTGGGATGATTGTTACAAGTGGAAAATCAAGGATTTGGCCATTGGAAGCCCCTGAAAATCAGGGATTTAGAAAGCTATGAAAATTCCCAAGGGAGGGAAAAAGACCTAGGAAAAAAGGGATTGTTTGATATATAGCATATGTGAGGAGGCAGGACACTGCCTAGTATGCTGGAAAGAGGAATTTTGGTGTACTTGTTGTTATGAACACTAATTTTTAAGTGTGAGGCAAGGAGAGGACGAGAAGAAGAGGAAGACATTGCTAAAGTATATACCACGCTCTATGCATCTCACCATGGAACCCTTTCGTGAGACTTTTTCCCTTCATTTGAAAACGAAAGCTTATTATATATTTGAGGGGTGGAATATACAAGGCAAGAGGACTGTAACTACAACCAAAATAAAGACTCAAGGATTCTGGAGCAGCTTAAGGTAAGCGATCGTCCTTACGGTCTTGAAGGCTGGAATACATATGGAAGGTAAAGATGAGACCTAAGTAATGTACAATTATTCCTATCATCTAAACTATATACTGTCAAGCAACCTTAACTCTAGAAGACTCCGGTAAACCATTACAGAGAAGTTATCCGAAAGGAAGAACACAACAGGATTGAAAGGACACGATGGTGATTAACAGAATGAAAAAATACTTAACGTTGCCAAATAATGCACCACCTTACTTAATCTATCATGGTTTTATGTGTAAGGAAGAACTTACCAGGGTTTCGGACCATGCCATCGGTTACATCCATGGAGCGACTATCCTTTACAATATAAACTTTGCCTCTGAAAAATATGATACACAGAGACTCCATGGAGAAAACACCATCACATATAGACTTCGTCTTTGAAAATATGACACACGGAGTCTCTTCGTAAAAGAACTCAGAAATTGACAAACAGTGGGTCTACCCTAACCCTAAACCATGCCTTGTCGCCTCAGAATAAATGTGGAGAGTACAGAGGACGGGGTAGCGATATGACGATGGCCGGGTCGGCGTGACACTTCGGGGGTAGAGCCAGATGAATTCAATGGGATTAGTAGGGCTGCCATTAATGAAGTTTGCAGAGCTTTAACTATTATGACAGTGAACCATCTCTTCCACTTAAGGAATGTCACGATTTGACACCTTCAAGACTCGGCGGGAGTTAAAAACCCTTTCACACCCTCTATGTTAGCTTGAGACAATAGTTCGATCCTAGTTGTCATTTTTCCACTAGCTTTTGGGTTAATTACTTCATTACAATCAACCACCAGTTCTAAGAACCACTAAATAACCAAGACGTGGTAGTTATTTTAGTTGTCTGGTGTTCAAACTCGACCCCATGACTTTTATGGATGGAAAACTAGTTAAAGTTTCCTAGGGCTAAAATAATCTTGTGGACTTGTGCGCGAATATGGAACCTTATGTCAAAGGCGAGTTGTAGCATGAATTATAACACCACACTTATATACATATCCCTATACGCATATGGGTAAAGAATAAAGGATGAAAGGGATTTGTTAAAGCCTTGGGAACTTTTACTTATAACCTTTCTACTTGTGATTAAGCAAGATGATATAAATAAGATATCTTGTGGTAAGTAGAAATTAGGAGTTTGTAAACATGATTTTTATAATAGAGTGTATAGAACGCTTTTATTACATAGTTTTCATAATTGAGTTGACAACAGAGTTGTATGACTAGGATCCCTTCCTCCACCAAGAAATTATATAGAAAACAGATAAACAAATTTTTTTTTATGGTAAATATGAGGTTCATTACAAGAGGTTCTGAGAGGAAATGCATGTATTAAGTGATTAGTTCTTGTTCTATATCTTTGTGCTTCTGGAGGATCGTTCCTTGATCCGTGGATAGTTGATAAATGTGGTTGATGTGTCAGCGCTAGTGCATCGATCTATGGAAGAATTTTGAATTTGTCTCCCCCTCTTTGAGCCACTGGATCCTCGATTTTTGTCTCCCTAATATTTCTTCCTACGAGCGTCTTTCTGCAATCTGCTTGTTTAGGTTGGCCTCCTTCTCTTTTAGTGTTTTAGTAATTATTTGGTTCCTAATTTGTTTCAAAGTCTTCATTTGTTGATCCAAAATCTTTCGAGGTTGAAAGATGTTCCAAAAGGTGGATTTGTTCCATCTCTTTAGGCGTTTCTTGAGATTTTTTAGCTTTTGTTGGAATTTATACATGGGGGTGCCCTTAGGAGCAACAACCTCTTGCCACCATTTCTCAATGTTTTCTTGGAAGTCTTGGTGAGTTAGCCAGAATTTCTCGAAACGAAAGGGATTCTTCCCTGGATTTCTTTTGATATCAACTCTAAGAAAAATAGACCAGTGGTCTGAACCTGTCTCATCCACCACCGTTGGATTCCATGTAAGGTCTTCCATCATGAAAGGTTCGGAAATGAGGAATCTGTCGAGGCGACAAACAACCTATTGGGGGTCATATCTTATGTTTGTCTAGGTAAAGGGCCCATTTGTCGTCTTCATATCTATAAGTCCTAGCTTATCAATGATACCTTGGATGTGAGCACTATCGCTATCCAATCTTCACGTTCCCCCTCTTTTTTCCTCCAAATCGTGTATCATGTTGAAATCTCCCCCCAGAATCGGACGTTGATTTCCTATGTGGTTGGAAATCCATTCCAGGTGATGGAGAAATGATTCCTTCTCTCTTTGAGTGGTTCGACCATGCACATTGGTTAAAAAGTCTGGTTTGTTCGATACAATGATCCTATAGGAGGCCAAGATGGTCCACTTGGAGGTGAAAAAGCCTTCCATGAGGATAGTGGAAGGGTTCGAAAGGATGGAAATTCCCTCTGCCATGTTGTTTGCTCTGGTTTCTTGCTTGCTTCCAACATTTTATGAGAATTTGGAGGGCTTCGTCTCCGACACATTTAATTTCTTTCAAAAAGAGAATGTTTGGTTGTTCTTTCATGATCCTTTCCCATATCATGCATTACTTTCTACGGCCATTGAGACCCCTGATGTTCCATGAGAGCATCTTCATGATGAGGTTGGGGGTTGGATAGGAGGAAAGTTGTTCGAGATCATTTGGATCTGTCCCAAGTTCACTAGGAAGTGGAATATGTCATGGATGATTTATTGTGTTGGATTTATTCCTCTTTTATTCTCATATTTTGAGAGTTTGCGTTGATATTTCGAAGGACCCATTTAATTCCTAGGCCTGAGTTGGCTCTGGCCGATCCTCGTGCAGAGGCATTAAGGAAAAATTTGTGCACTTTGCGCAGCTGGTCCGAAGGGATTGTATAAAGTTATTTTTTCCGATAAGCATGTTCCAGATGAATCGAGTATATTCCCTCCAGGTCTTGGTCTTCAAGATCCATGTTAGAGTCCCCTATTTCCTTTCCTAACATTATTGGCAGAGTCGTATCCAAGGGATTTGACATGGGATTTTGATTCTGATGTGGAATATCTGTTGATTTTCCTTTGGGGTCCGAAGAGGGAGATGATTTAAGTGGAGAAGTCATGGGGTTGAGGTTGTCCTCCAAGACCTTATGAAGGGATTCAAAGGAATTGCTGGTAGAGGGGCCAGTCAAAATAGAAGGGACCATGTTTTTTAGCTGAATGTTCTCTATCAAAATTCGAGGGGTCTGTCTTGTCGGGGTTGCTGAGAGGGAATTCTCTGAAGAGATTCCCATGTTCATGGAATTTCCTACAATGAAACGGTATGTGTTCATAATCTATGGTTTGGGACCACTCTTCATCATGGTATTCGAGAGTTATGGTGCCAGGAAGAGGTTTGTAAATGTTGAGATAGAAGGAGGTGTACCTGCTTTGTTTTGTGGATTTTGAAGCTTTGACGTAGACTCTGATAGTGTTGTCGATGCCTACTAGAATCTCCTCTAGCCAAAATTCCTAGGGTAAAGAGTAGAGTTGTAACCAAACTGGTGCATGTGAGAAGTCTTCCTTCTTCCAGCTAAATTTCTCTGTCCAAAAACGCAGAAAAATCCCTGCTGAGTTGTATAAGTATCGGCCTCCCTCAAATATTATGTTTATGTCTTCTAGATTTTGAAATATGATGGTAAAGAAGCCTTTGGAGCCTAGTTGTAAATCATAGTTTCCTTTAGGTTCCACTAGTGTTGAATCCATTTCACTAGATCCTTTTCCAAGGGCCAAAGGCCTAGGAATTTACCCACCAGAGTGTAGTCCCACATGTATTTCTTTTGGTCTTCTATTCAGGGTGTGCTTATCACGTATTTAGGGGCCATAGGCGCCTGCGGGATGCATTTCCCAGGTTCCTAGATGCGAGCCGCTTTTGCATGGTCTAGTCTTGGATCTATTTCCATGGCCTTTTCCTCCTGTGATCTTTCCTCCCATAATATATCTTGTAGCTCAGTCGATGGTTCGAAATATGGTCTCTTGAAGTGTCCACTCCCCAGGTCAGGTGAGGCCACCTTGTTGTAAGAGGGGCCTTGGGCCCCCCCTTCCACGACAACCATGGATGAACCAATTCGGCGACCAAAATCTTAAAGCTAGGGTAAAGTTGCAAAAACCCTAGAAGTCATCTCGTGCAAATTCTATTCCAAATTAAAATTATTTTAGATTAACTGAATAACTCAACAACCCTATTTTAATAATAAATTAGTTAAATAAATAATCACTATAAGGTTTTTTTGAGTGCATGCATTTAATTGTTGGTTCATGTATTTATTCATGGGGTCTTAACTACCTCAATGTTCCTTTTCGATGTGTAAGGTGTCATTGTGTGGGTCATGTTGTGAATGATTGTGACAAAATGTTTATTAAGAAGTTTCAGAGGTACCCCCAGGAATCCTGAAAAGCACATGTGTTTTCCACTTCGTGCAACAATCAAAAATTTGAATTGGATCTTTCTCCCACTACCCGACAAGGTAAAAGTCAAATCTCTGGTCATGGTGAGTCTCTTTCTCCTCACAAGGAAGATGGTATCATGGTGGGTGATACTATAGTTTCTCTAGATGGGTTAGGTTCTGGGTCAGGGCTTCATAATATTCCAAAGGATATTCTGGATGAATATTTAGATCTATCAGCATCATAATGGAGCAATATTGAGGCAATGTGGACTGATTGTAAAGTTAACTGACTTATTTTGGGTAAGTTTTCATCTTCTCCTTGTATGGTTTCCTCCTCCATGTAATGTTTGGATGAAGTGATAGGTAATTTGGTTTTTACTTCCTTTGGGGGGGTTTCGATTTTTACTTCCTCCGGGGGGTTTCGGTCCAAAATCCCATGGAAACTAAAACTTCAAAGGATCCCCCAATTAAACTTGTCAATGAATCTGATCCTACTTTTGCACAATCCTTGGATTCTCGAAGGGAGGGTTCCTCTAGTTCCTTGTCGTCCACCTCGAGGTGGGAACCATATCTTCTTAGGCCCGATGTTCCAATTCAAGGTCATTCCTCTTCCGAGGGCTTAGGGTTTGTCTCACCAAAATAACCTTGGCCATCCGAAGTGGGTCGAAAGTCAACGTTGAAACATGCCCAGGAAAAATCTTTCCATGAGGTGTCTCATGGTCATCAACAACTTAGCTCCTGGGTACTTAGAGCAGGCGTTGCCCCACTCTTGTCACCTCCATGGAAATTATGTTGGTGAATATGAGTGGTCTTGGGGGAAGACCTAAAAACTATCCCTCTAAAGGTTCATAGGGAAAGAACATCCTGATATCATATTCATTCGGGATTCTATGGTGAGAAGTGATCATATTATTTCTTAACTAAACAAACCCTTTCTGGGTTGGGATTTTATTGGCTAGGACTCAGAGGGAATGTCAAGTGGTATCATTGTGGTCATTTCGCCTTATGTATATATTATCAACTATTTATCCATGAATTCAAGTTTATACACAGATATTATTTGTAAGGAGTTGGATCAACACTTATTGTTATGTAATATATATGGTCCCTATTCTGATAGGGAAATGTTTTAGAATTATCTCCTGGATATTTAAGCTATTCAGTCAAAGGATATCATTATAGGTGGGGATTTGAATTTCTCTATTGGGAGAGAGGATATATGGGGGGATTCAGTGTGGGAAGGTCCCCTGTCCCAATCCTTCCTTAGAAAATAAGAACTCTCGGGCTTGGTGGATGTGGAACCAGTTGTTATTATCCCAACATGGAGTAACACCATATCTAGTTGTGCGGGGGCCCATAAGTGCTTGGATAGATTTCTGGTACATCATACTCTTCTTTAGAAAATCAATATTTATAGATCTTGGGTTGGAAAAATTAGGTGTTTGGACCACTTCCATGTTTTTCTAGAGATGAATGTGTACATGGGGCACCTAGGGGCCCCTTTCAAATATAACCCCTCCTGGTTTGAGAATGAATACTTTCATACTCTGGTCAAAGAGAAATGGGTTCAGTTTAATCTTGATGTTGGTGTATCGGCTTCTCAAAAATTTGCAAATTCTCTTAGGTTCCTAAAGGCGTATGTGATTCACTAGGATGTTGATTGAGGAAGGAGCAGGAGAAGCACTCCTTGGCATTGAAAATGAGCTTGGTCAAATTTATGATGTTTCTTCTTTGATTCAGGGAGTCTTGGTGGAATTAGTTAGAGTTCGAAAATTGTAAGCATACAGGAAAAATATTTTACTTAATCAAGAGAAAGTGTAGAGGCTTAAGATCTAGGCTCTTTGGTTGGAGGCGAGAGATTCAAATACAAATATTTTCCAGCGATACACCAACTATCGAAAGATATATAAATCCATATGGGAACTAAGTGATGTAAAGGGCTCAAAATTTTGAGGGTTCTCAAAATTGGCCTCTTTGGGAGTCAAACATTTCCATTCACTCTTCCTGGAAACTACTCATTTCAAAATGGATGTTCCCTGAGACTTCTCTCGTACTTTCCCAAGTTGGTTGGTGATGAGGAGAATCAAATCTTGTATAGTGAAATTTTGAAGCAGTATTTATTGGTTGTTATTGGCTCTTTCCAAAGGATAAGAGCCACATAATGGATGGATGGACGACAAAGTTCTTTGAGTGCTTCTTCGATATTGTGGGTGACGACCTACTATGAGTTGTGGAAGAGATTAGAACCTCTAGAAAAGTTTTAGGTATCATAAAATCTACATTTATTTCTTTGATTCTAAAAGTGAATCGTCCATCAAATTATGATGACTTTTGTCCCATTGTTTTGTGCAATTGCTTGTATAAGATTATGGAAAAAATTATTCCTCTCATATTAAATTTGATCCTGTCAAATTTTATTTCACGTGAGCAATTTGGTTTCCAGAAAGGGTGATTAATCCATGATACCATTGGATCATCTTAGGAGGGTATTCATACCATCAAGACATGAAAGAAACATGTCTTGGTTATCAAAATTTATTTGTCTAAGGCATATGATCGAGTTTCTTGGCTATATCTAAGGTTGCTTATTCTACAATTTGGCTTTCACTTATTTGTAGTAAATTGGGTAATGTCTTGTATTTCTTCTGTACATTTTGAAATACTTATCAATGGTGCAGGTTCACCATTTTTCAAATATGGTTGTGGGATTCATCAGGTTTCCCATTATCTCCATATTTATTTCTTCTTGTTGTGGATGGGCCTGATAATGCTATATCCAAGGCGACTGGATTGCATCAATTGTGGGGCGTTTGTATGATACAAACTAAAAAATTGACCCACCTTCTCTTCGTGGATGACATTTTATTATGTTGCGAATGTGTGGAAGTTGAGGGTAGGGTCCTTAAAGATATTATGGATATGTTTTGTGGTGCAATAGGTATGGAAATCAATGTTGGTAATTTTTCTTATATTTCCCTAAGTGTGAAGCAACCCCTCGGCAAGTTGTGCCAAATATATTCTCTTTCCCTATCTTTGACATTAAATATGGTTTAAAATATTTGGGGTATAGACTCAAATGAAACAAATATGGTGTGGATGATTTGATTTGGTTGGTGTAGAAAATTGAGAAGATAATTTCTCTATGGTGCAATATATGGATATCTAAGGGAGGCCACCTAGCACTTCTAAAATCTATCATTGAGGCCATCCTGGTTTATTGGCATCTGCTGGAATTTTTTTTGAAGGGAATCTTGTCTCGTATCAAAAAGTTATGTTATAATTATCTATGGAAAGGAAACACTAAG
Organism: Picea engelmannii; assembly: GCA_009831015.1. Classification (NCBI taxonomy): domain Eukaryota; kingdom Viridiplantae; phylum Streptophyta; class Pinopsida; order Pinales; family Pinaceae; genus Picea; species Picea engelmannii. Next base: position 218,580 of record ML795382.1, read on the forward strand.
TACCTTGGATCTCATTTATTCAATTAGAAGATGTTATCTCGACCAAAAGATGTTGGTGGTTAGCGTCTTAAGGATCTAGTAATTTTTGGCAAATCTTTAGTGACAAAGTCACTTTGGGATTTCCTTACCTAGGAAAGTCTTTGGAGGAGAATCCTCTATGATAAGTATGTATATTTAGGAACTATTGTATATTATATTACAAGACCCTGCAAGGAAGCTCCTTCTTCTTCCATTCAATGGAGAAATGTGTTTGTTTCTTTTCCAATTATTGGTAAATATTTGGCATGGAAGATGGGGTCGACTCACCTAGTTCAAGTAGGACGTGATGTGATCGTGGGTTGAAATAGGGATATATTTATTCATAAGATGTAATCCTTCATTTTCACGAGAATAATCTATGTACACTAAATATTCTTTGTGATAGAGACACCACTTTATTCAGGTGTCAAGGTTGGAAATTAGCAAATGTCTTGAGATATAACAGGGAGAATTGGCACAACAATAGTGGATACAATAGTGAGGGTTGTAATAGGGTAGATTGGTTTGTATCATACATATGAAGTCACTATGGATGGATGGGAAAACAAAGGTGGTGGGGGTAGGTGTTGATAAACCTCCATGGGTTGTATGATAGGTGGAAACACCCTTGTGGGGTAATGATATCCCAAGTGTTGGGAAAAGTGGCCAAGGAACAAATTTTCCCTATAACCTGGAATAAATGATGTGCAAAATGGGGGTGGCGGAAAATGGACAAATGGAGGTAGCGGTGACTGGAAAACAAAATGAACTAGCCTACATACACATTTAGATATTTTTATTAATACAAAAACATGAAATTCAACCAAAATAAGATAAAAAAATTCATATTAAAACAAGATTTAACTTTAGAAATTATAATTGGGTATAAGGCAATCTATCCATCCTAGGTGGACATGGTTCATCACTCTGTGAAACAACAACCTATATAAATACAACAAAATTATAGTTGATTTCTCATAAACAACCTATAGAAATAAAATAATTATCCTTTTACACATGTACATCATGCATTTCCGAGACCCCTTCTAAAAACAATAGTGTACATAAAAAATTCCCATCATATTTTAGGAATACTTGAAACAAGATAACTAGAAGGGTAGAATTCTCAAAACAAGACAAGTTGACTTGATATTTTCACATAAATCTTCTACATTCTTTATCTTTGAAAATATTTCGATGAACTTTTCATATCTTCAATCATGATTTATTGAAATCTTTTGGTTAAATACTAACCATCAAAGATTGCATCATTATGGAATTCTTAATGGACAAATGGGTGATTTAATGTAATCATCATATCAAGTTGGTCATAATCAAATGGGCGACAATAGTCTCCAAAGTGTAATGCAACATGAGGTACACTCTGATCTCAATGATAGGGGTTTCTTCAATATCCACTTTGATGACGATAACAACTTAGAGATTGTTGTCACTGACAAATGATGGTTCATTTTTCTAATTTTTTTGGAAGTTGATTTGTGAAACATGCATTGAGGTTGGGGATTGTGTAATATTCCAGATATAAACTAGTATGCAGAATAGAAATAATTATCTAGAAATGGCAGATGAACAACAATATAACCAGAACAACACCACAATAAAACCAAAATGATACTAGAATAACACCAGAAAGAGCACTTTGATTACTGAGAGAAATGTTCACTTGCCTCTTCGAGGGGGCAACCTCCAGTAGAGCAGATCTCGATTACAATAATATCCAAGACAAAATTTCTCATATCCTTGACTCCTATTTATACTAAATATGTCTATCAAAAGAACCATCTAGAGGAAGATCCTTTTAGAAGTGAAAGCTTCTATTAGGTCTTCTTACATTGGACTTATTCTTCCTTATTGCTAGGCTTTATTAATATTGACCTTTATTACATGGAAATATATTATTCTACCAACATGAGGGGTTAGGTCCCTAACATGTCCCCCCCCTTAAAAACAACCTTGTCCTCAAGGCTTGAGATGGGGAAATTGTTGCAGAATGGTAGTCGATTCGCAAGTGGCATTTGCTGGAGTTGTATCTTTCCACTAGACTAACACTTCCTTGATGGTTCGATGACGCAGATGACGCTCTTGCTGGTCCAAAAATGCTTGTGGTTGTAGCCAAATGGAGCCTTCTTCGTCCAACTCGGGAAGGTTGGTTTGATTTTGGCACTTAGTTCCAATCACCTTCTTTAAGTAGGAAACATGAAAAATAGGATGGAGCTTAGAATGACTAGGAAAAGATAACTAATAGGCCACATGTCCCACACGCTTGAGAACGGTATAAGGACCATAAAATTTGGGCGCCAGTTTTTGACAATGGGCATCCATGAAGGAATTTTTCTTGTAAGGTTGCAATCGAAGAAACACATGATCCTCTTCTGCAAATTGACGTTCAGAGTGACCTTGATCTGCTTGTTGCTTCATGTGATTCTGGGCCATAACCAAATTCTCTTTGAGGGTACAGAGAATAGCCTCTCGAATTGTAAGCATTTGGTCAACTGCATAGACCTTCGAGACACCTGGAAAATATGAGAGAACTGAAGGTGGATTTTGTCCATATACCACTTCAAAAGGGGTATTGCAGGTAGTTGTATGGTACGAAGTGGTGTACCGCCATTCAACTAGTGGTAACCATTGAGCCCACTGATTTTTCCTTTCCGATGCAAAACACCTCAAATATGTTTCCAAACACTTGATGACAACTTCAGTTTGACCATCAGTCTGGGGATGATAAGTTTTTGACCATCAGTCTGGGGATGATAAGTTGTGCTAAGATGCAATTGGGTGCCTTTTAGCTTGAAAAATTCTTGCCAAAAATTGTTGGTGAAAGTTGGGTCGCGATAAAAAACAATAGAAGGTGACATGCCATGAAGCTTGAAGACCTGATCCATCAAAATTTGATCCACAGTGGATGTTGTAAATGGGAGTTGAAGAGAATAGAAATGATCATACTTGGAAAGACGATAAACTACCACCATGATGACTGATTTATTGCCCGATTTAGGTAATCCTACAATAAAATCCATAGAGATATCTTGCCAAATAACAGGTGGAATCGGAAGTGGTTGTAGTCTTCCAATAGATTTGACTGTTTCTCCCGTGTTGCATTGGCACACATCACATTCAACCAAAAAATTATGAATGTCATGTTTCATACCATCCCAAAAAAAGAATGTTTGACTTGGTCATCGGTTTTGGCCAGAGTGCCTAGCTGTGGGTGTAGCATGAAGCTCAGAAAGTATCATGGATTTAAGTTTTGACTGTTTACTTAAATACAAATGACCTTTGTATCGAAGCTCATCATTGAGCCAATAGTACCCAGGGGAAACTAGAGAATTGGACTGCAATTGTTGTATCAGATGCAAAATTTTGGGATCATGTAGCCATTCCTGGTGAACATCTTGGAGCCAATCTGGTACAATGAAGGAGAGAGAAAAAGGGACCCTTCATCTTCATATTTTCTGAAAAGTGCATCAACAACCACATTGTCTTTGCCTTTCTTGTAAATGATCTCATAATCATATCCAAAGAGCTTAGTCACCCATTTTTGTTGCTCTGGGGACGAAAGACATTGTTATAGAAAATACTTGAGGCTTTGATGATCTGTCTTAATTTGGAAGTGTTTCCCCCATAAATAAGGGCGATAAAGATCCAGGACATGCAGAATAGCCAACATTTCCTTTTCATAGATTGATTTTCCAAAATTTCGCTCGGACAGTTGTTTGCTGGTAAAGGCCAAAGGCCGGCCCTCTTGCATAAGGACAATGCCAATTCCTTTCCCAAAAGCATCACATTCCAGGACAAAGGTCTCTGCGAAATCAGGAAGGGCCAGGACTGGAGTGGTTCACATGGCCATCTTCAAGGTTTGAAAATTATGAGCAACTGTTGGAGTCCAAGTGAAAGAATTCTTTTTAAGGAGTGAATTGAGAGGTGTCTCAATCTTTCCATAATTCTTAACAGACTTGTGATAATAACATGTTAAACCTAGAAATCCACGCAAGATTTTGAGAGTCTTTAGGTGAGGCCAATATTGCATAGTTTCAATCTTCTTAGGATCCACTCTGACATCGACCTTTCCAACAAGATGACACAAGTACTTGATTTTTGAGGTGCCAAAAGCACATTTAGATTGTTCAAGGAAAAGTTGGTACTGAGAGAGTATATGGAGAACTTGATCCACATGAGAAATATGGGTTGTCCAAGTTTTACTATAGATGAGGATATCATCAAAGAAAACCAAGACAAAATGATGGATAAAAGGACGAAAGGCATGATTCATGAGGCTTTGGAAAGTGGAGGGAGAATTACACAAGCCAAAGGGCATGACCAAAAAATCATAGTGGCCCTCATGAGTTCTAAATGCAGTCTTAGGAATGTCTACCTCTTTCATATGGATCTAGTGGTAGCTTGAACGAAGATCAAGTTTAGTAAATGTTGGCATAGGGGAAGACCCAAGGTTCAACGCTACAAAAACGCACCAACAACGCCCTAACTACTGGCCCTTTCGGCAACACCTGCAAAGAAGATGAAGTCTCACCCGAGGTATAGGCAGGGGTGGTTACAAGACTCAAGTGTCTACAACCTTAGCTGGGACACAGATCTTTGATTATAACACTTAATACAACTCTTAGCACCGTCAGTCCCTCGATATGCAATCACTATTCATTTCATTGATAAAACAGAGCTTCGCAGCATTCACACTAATTTACAGTATTTAAGCACTTAGCATATAAATGGATCAGAAGGAGCATATCAAGCACTAAGCATGACTATCTTGATCAGATCTAATAGTCTCACATATCATAAGCACAAAGCATAAGTAGATCTATCTAAACATATCAAATCACTTAGGAAATAACATGTGAATACATCAAGACAAAGCACAAAGCACATAACACAGTGTTTACGTGGTTCACCCCCACCCTGGGGCTACGTCCACCAACTCTTCTTCTTTATTTACTCCAGTCAATCGGTTACAAGCACAAAGCCTTCAAAACCCTTACTCCACACAGGATAGAAGATATGCACAGCTCGCTAGATCCTTCTTCCTTGCATTACAACACTAAGCCCTCGACAATCTGGTACAAGGACCTGCACTTAGCTCTACAAGTCTCTTACAGTCATGCACAAAGAAATTACAGTCTCTACTCGCACTTAACATACATTCACATCACATAGATGCACTATTCTCCTCCTTCTTACATTTCCTATCCTTTTATTTATACATACAAAATAGGCCTAAACATGGGTAAACCCATGGGCTGGCATCCCATTCCCGTTACATATTCCCAAAAACCCAAAAAGGGGCCCAAAAGGGGGCTGAGATCCCTTGATCTTCACATCGTCCTGCGCTCCTCCTTCGATAGGCTGTCGAAGTCCCAAAATAGGTCAACATGACCAAGAAACTCCCAAAACTTGGTTAAGGGCCAACATTAAAGAACTAGGCGCCACTCAATTCATCCAACAGGTCATCGATGAGATGAATGGGAAATTTGTCTTTAATGGTGAGTTTGTTGAGGGCGCGGAAGTCAGGACACCTACACTAAGAAAATTATTTCTTAACGACCATGACCACAAGAGAAGAGTATAGGCTCGTACTAGGGCGAATAACACCTACATTGATCAGTTTGTGAACAATTTTCTCAATTTCAATTTTTTGGGAAAAGGGGTGATGATAGGGACATATATTGGGAGGAAGGCTTCCTGGGACAAATGGAATGGAATGATCATGAACACCACAGGAAGGAGGGATTCCATGGGGAGTGGAAAAAACCACTTGATGTTTAGAGAGGATGGATTGGAGGTCTTGCAGGACAAAGGGTGTCTCAGTTGCTTGTATGGCATGGAGTTGGGAAATAATGCCAGAATGACCTTTTTTTAGCATCTTTTCCATGCGATGGGAACTGATGATCTCCAGTGAACCGACGATGATGACTTGGAACTTATATTGTTGGCCCTCTTGGTCGAATTGCATGGTTAATTCCTTAAAATCCATGAGAATGGGACTGCAAGTCCTTAGCGATTCTGCACCCAACACAATGTCACAACCACCCATGTCGATAACAAACATATGAAATTTCAGGTGGTATTCACCAATTTGGAGACACACACTTTCATAACTCCATCCACATTTCATGGACCCGCCATTGACAATCATGATTTGAAAATTATTGACTGCACGAATATAGCAATTAGTTTCTTGGGCAATGCGGTGATGAATAAAATTATGGGTGCTTCACTATCAACAAGAATGATGACCTTCCTATGCTTGATGTAACCAATTAGCTTGAGGGTTTGGGGAGCAGAGAAGCCAGTGAGAGCATTTAGGGAAATGACCAGTTCTACTTGGAGAGGCTCTGAGGGAGGGGTTATGTCAGTGGGTTCAGGTGACAAAGACACAAGGGGAGCCTCAACATCCTCTTCTAAAACATCCTCCGAGATGGAAATAAATATATTTTTTTCCTTACACTTGTGTCACGAAAAATATTTGTCATCACAATTCTAACAAAGGCCTTTGAGTTGGCGTTCAGCCATTTCTACCCTGGTCAATTTCTAGATCTTTAGTGGAGTAGAAGGAGGAGTGAGAGTTACTGGTTTAGTGCGAGGAATAAAGGAGGGTTTTTGGTTTTGAGAAGACACAACCTGTTGTGATTCCTTAGCTCTTTTAGTAGCATCCACCCAAATTTGAGGCCAAGCCATGAGGACATGGGCACAAATCTCATCCTTGAGGCCACTGATCGAAAAAAAGCATCAGACATGCCCTCTGCACGAAAAGCCAATCGCTCAAAAGAAGTTATAAAGTCTCCCACTATGCCAGATCGCTTCAACTTTGTTAAACGACGGAAGCATTCATAAATCTTTCCCACAAAGTGTTTCCAAGCCACATACCCTTGGTGGGCATTTTTTATCCATTGCCACCATTGCCAACGTTCTTGATCTAGATGGAGAACACCATACCCGAGTTTGGCCAACTCATCTATAATGCCATACAAAGACAAATAATGTTCCATTTGAGTTACCCAATAAGTGGGATCTGAGCCATCAAATTTGGTCACATCCACACGTGGAAGGCGTAGGTCACGCTGAAAGTGATGGGGCTAAAAATTTTGAGAATGAGAGGAAGTTTCACCTTCGGCATGCAAATGTGGGTCAGATAAGGGAAGATCTGCAAGGATATGCAGCTTGGCGTAGATCATCGTGGTGATAAATTCAAGATGGGTAGTAATGTTTTGTTTGAGGTCTTGTTTGAGTTCCTCGATCCAGGCGACGATGGAGGAATGCATGTTTTTATTGATGGTGGCAATATTGGCATTGAGTTTTCTTGCTTCTTGTTGGGTTTCTGTGAAATTAGAGTGCAAGGTATTGAAGCGAGCTTCCAAGTCTTGGCTATGGGTATGGGCCATGATGACTAGGGAACACAAAAAGGGGTGGGTGGGACCACACAGAAAATAGGTTATGGGTGAAGTGTATCACAATGATCAGGGTGACGAGTTGAATCCAATGGGGTAAAGCCCAAATAAGGGTGTTGGAAGGGAGTCAGGTCCACGAGAAAAAACAAATTGCTGAAAAATGATATATATGACTGTGATAAGGGCGAAGAGAGAAATCCAATGGAATAGGTCTCAAATAATGGTGCCGACATGATCCATACATTTTTTTTACTCCTATGGAGTTATACTCCAATCTGAAGAATATTGCAGTGATGAAATGCCCAAATGCTTAACAGGAATAAATGTGTAGTAATTTTTCAACTCGAATGCAGGAGACACAGTTGCGCGACAATAGATCTTGTATGTTTTTTTTTTATTTTTTATCCCAAAGGTTAGGTATTCAAGGGTTCTATAGACAAGGGTTTTCCTTGTGCTATATCTCTCTAATATACGTGTGAGGTCCAACAGTAGTACTCGGCCCAATATCTCAGGGCACCAACTAAGAAGGCTAGAACATGCCCTTAGCCGTACTACCCGACTACCCAGGTACTAGAGAGTATCTCCCTAAGTGTTGTTCTCAGTGGCACTATAGCAGTCATGTGGACGATTGGTTCATCTATGGAGGGGTTCAGGAGATCTATGTTGAACCGTATACAAGTGTTGTCTGATGCGCTACCACTCGAAGGGATACCAATAAGAGTTACAAGGGTGGCCAAAATATGTGCACTTAAGTACCACTTGTATTTCCTGCATGTATGAATCCCCGACCACGAGTTTATGCGCGTAATGAAAAATCTGTGTAGCTTAAAGACGTCAGAATATGTCTCTACCCTGGAAAAAAAATTACCCACAATTTTCTACCGAGGAAGGTGCTCTAATACCTCTTGTAATATTTCAGATATAAAATAGTATGAAGAAAAAAAATAATTAGCTAGAAATGGCAGAATAACAACAATATAACTAGAACAACACCACAATAAAACCAAAATAATACTAGAATAACACTAGAAAGATCACTTTGATTACTGAGAGCAATGTTCACTTGCCTCTTCGAGGGGGAAACCTCCAGCATAGAAGAGCTCTATTACAATAATATCCAAGACAAAATTTATCATACCCTCGACTCCTATTTATACTAAATATGTCTATCAAAAGAACCATCTAGATGGAGATCCTTCTAGAAGCGGAAGCTTCTATTAGGTCTTCTTACATTGGACTTATTCTTCTTTATTGCTAGGCCTTATCAATATTGACCTTTATTACATGGAAATATATTATTCTACCTACGTGAGGGGTTAGTTCCCTAACAGATTGCATTGCATAACATGAAATTCATTCGACTTAGGTACTAGGTTGGAGGGGACTCTATTATGATAAATTCATCATTACTTCAACTTAGGTGCTAGGTTTGAGGGTATCTATTGTGATAATTTGTCCAATAATTTCATTCAATGTCATCCATTTTTGGCATACTAATTGGTGGGGAAAAGAAAAATGATGACAAATTCCTGGTTGATGGCTTAATACCCCATGAAAATAAAATAGATAATAAAAACTTTAAATATCACACAATCCTAAAAGCTGAACAATCCATGAAAAGTATTGGATTCAACTACAAGAATATTCTACTTAGATATACAATTTGACATGGAAAAGTCCACTTAAGAACAAATTAACAAAGAATGAGATATAATGAAGGAAAATACTAATTGTAGGGTAGAGAGGGAAACCATTTGATTGATACCAACTTACAATAAAGCAAAGAAACCCCACTTACCCAAGGCAACCATCCCAAAATTCCATATGACTTTAGCTAACTCCAATAACCACCTCAAATTGAAAATGCATTACCAAAAACTACAAATGAGGTAGTGGAAGTGTGAAATAGGCACTATAATAACCTAATGAGCCAAAGGGGAGGCCACCCTTATAACCAACTAGAACTATAAATATGCACAAGAGAAAGAAAAAAATAATACCTAAATATGAATAATTTTGTGTACCTGGCCACAATATCCTTAGCACACATTACACTCTATGTAGATGAGTTATTTTATATGTGCATGCTTAAATGATTTCATATGTTATATTTGTAAAAATTATTTCTTTAATATAATAAGGGCTTGGTGACTTAATTAGTGACATAATTTTTAAGTTAGGGTTTTTTGCATCATTATTATTATAAATAGAGTTTTCTCTCCATATATATAACATATGAGACACAATATAAGTAGAGTTCTCTCTCTCTCTCTCTCTCTCTCTCTCTCTCTCTATATATATATATATATATATAATCAATGAAGAATAAAGAGATATGATCAAGATACTAACCTTCTATGTGGAACTTTCATGTCCAATGGCTTCCATCAACCCATAACAAGTTTGTTTGCAACTCAAACATATATTAGGATCACATGAACTAGGATGGTAATGCCTAGTTTTTCCATGTGGCTTCTCCTGGCCAAACTTTGTTGTAGGCCCCAAAGGCCCAACCCTCCCCCCCCCGTCCCCACCCCCAACATGACATGAAGGTATCTCTTGGTGGGCTAATTTTATGAATATACTATGTTGCACCAAGCTATGAGTCAAGGTGGATATGGATGACTAGGTTTGGGTAATGTTTTCTAGTATGGGAGGATGTTGAAAAAGAAGGTCAGGCCTCCACAATGGGTCATCCCTAGTATTTTTTCAATCCTATGTGGACCCACAACGCACCCCCTGAAATTCACCAATATCAAAGTAGTTGACATGGTGACCTAAAACAACCTTAACTCATAATTTCCTAAGGAAATACAAATGCACCTTCTTATTATTGCATGGAGGTTTTATCAAATACCATGAACCACCAGTCCATCCAATTGTCTAAAAATGGTTGGTAGGTATACCGGTCCATACAAATGCATTTCTTTCTGACTAAAGAATGTGTTACAGTTCTTGGGTCAATAAACAAAGTCATCGAGTCTTGTTTTGAAATATTGAGATCTCTAAATTTATTTTTATTAAGACCAATCCTATAATAGCCAAACATTATAGCCTTGTAATCAGAAATGTGTGTTTACTGGCCTTGAGCATTTGTAATAGAAGTAACAATGGTATCTAGGGATGCGGCTAGTGAAAGCCATGAGGAATCTTTGGTATTTCTTAAGTCTTTTATAAGGGTTCTTAGTGACCTCAACCCTACATCAATTTCATTGTTTATATTTTTTGGTATTGGGTTTGGGTTGGGTTTATCTTCATGTGGTGATATTGGGTTTGGGTTTTCTCTAGGTGCAGGTTCCATGTTAATTAAGTATGTTTCATTTTAATAAATGAATGTTTTATATAATTTAAAGAAATTATATTCAATACATAAATAATTAAATTCAATGAAATACTTACTTGGAACCAATTGATGACCATGACAATAGATTCCTACATTTTTTTGTCAATATCTCATCAAATCTAGCACCTCAATTTGCTCAATAACTCCTGAAACGCGTGTCACAATCTATTGATAACAATGGACCAATCGTGAACCTTTTGTCAAATTAAAATAGAAGGAACGCATGTGCGTTCCTACAACATGCAAATGTTCCTAGGAACACACATACACTCTTAAGAATGCTTAGATAGCGTAGAGTTGACAACCTTCATAGTGATTCAGAGAATATTTGAGGTTTCGAGCTCATGAATGTGTGCACATTTCTAAGAATGTGAGCACGTCCATGGACTCCCCATTACAAATTTTCCTACCAACATCTTTGCGAAAGAACCCATATATATATATATATATAAAGAACCACCATAAATCCATCTTGACTTTGAATCTATAATGCGTCAAGAGGGATCAAGTCCTTCAAGGTGAAAACTCTTTTTAAATTGAAAAAACTTGAGGAAACGTTTGCACCTTGAAAGATTTGATCCGTCTCGACACATGATAAATCTAGAGATAAAATGAATCTACATTGTTTTATTCTGCATGGTGGAAAATCTGGCATAGGATTGAGGACTCTATATTTTTTGTTCTTGACAGGGAAAAGCACACAACTGGTGTGGGAGAGAGAGGCAACCACAAAAGGAAGAAATTGTACGAGTGGAGCAAATCATATGGAAGTGTTTGTACATGTTTTCATGGATGTACATGGGTTTCAGTGGGAACCATCACACACATGCGCAGGTTGCAGTAGAAACAATTGCGTACATATGCGGGTTGCAGTGGGAACAATTGTGTACATTAGTACATAGTTTTTTTGGGCAAGTGTAGGTTCGTACATATTGACAAGTGACAACAATAGGTTGTACAGGTGGTCTGCAATAGATTTGTGGGAATAAGATATTTCCAGGATATTTGTTGAGGTTTGGCTTTTCTGATTTGTATGGTTATTGGAGGACAAGGTTGTTCTCATATTTTGGTGAAATTGTGTTGGCTGAGAGGACAGGTTTTGTCCTCAGATTTGGTAATATTTATATTTCCTGGGAGGGCTGGTTTTTCCCTTAGGATTTCTGAATTTGAGAAGGCTACAAGAACATAGATATTGTGTCTCATATGTGTTGATGATTTATCTTTGATCTTTTGTGTTTCTGCTACATATAATTTCGGTCAATAATCTTTAGTGTAAAATTGTTCAGTGATAACAACTAGGGTTTTACTGTTAGATCACTAGGAAACAATTTTCAAAACTGAAAATCAGTCACATAGAGTTGCATGTGAAAATTGACAGATTTTAATAAAAGAAATGTAGATCCATTTTAGCTTTGGATCTATCATGTGTTGAGAGGGATCAAATATTTCAAGGTGCAAATGTTTCCTCATGTTTTTTCAATCTAAAAAGAGTTTTCACCTTGAAGGATTTGATCCCTCTCGACACATTATAGATATGAAGTTAAGATGGATTTATGATGGTT
>ML795382.1:231076-261889 GCA_009831015.1 Picea engelmannii
TGAGTGTGCTCACATTCTTAGAAATGTGCACATGTTCATGAGCTCACAACTCTATGTGACTAATTTCAGATTAAAAAGTTGGTCCTAGTGATCTAACAGTAAAACCCTAGTTGTTATCATTGAACAATTTTACATTGAAAATTATTAATTGAAATTATATGCAGGGAAAACATAAAATATAAGATATGAATCATCAACACATGTGAGACACAATATTTCTATTCTTGTAACCTTAACAAATTCAGAAATCCCGAAGGAAAAACCAGACCTCCCAGCCAATACAAATATCACAAAATATGAAGACAAAACCCCGTCCTCTCAGCTACAATTTCGCCAAAATATGAGAACAACCTTGTCCTCCAATAACCATACAAATCCGAAAAACCAAACCTCAACAAATATCCTGGAACTATATTTTTCACACAATTTTTTTGCAGACCACCTGTACAACCTGTTGGCGTCACATGTCAGTCTATATGAACCTGTGCTTTCCCCAAAAAAACTATGTATGAATGTACACGATTGTTCCCACTACAACTTTCTTACATACGCCATTGTTTCCACTACAACCTGCGTATGCACACAACTTTTCCCATTGAAACCCACATAGATGCACAAAAACCTATATAGACACTTCCATATGATTCACTCCACTCGTATAGTTTCTTCCTTTTGCGACTGCCTCTCTCTCCCACACGAGTGGTGCATTTTTCTCTACCAAGAATAGAAAATAAAGAGTCCTCAACCCTAAGCCAGGTTTTCCACCATGCAAAATTTCCCTTTTATGAAATCACCAAGCCTCCTAAAACAAGCGTAGACTCACTTATGTTAACTCCATCATTTCACAATGAACAAATGTCACAATGACCTCTCTCCTTTATATACAAGTCCAATGAGTGAGTTTAGGCACCCCTTCTAAACTCACTAATTAATTAGAATATTTTATTCCTCTTTATGGGTGTGACACTGCATCACAAGCCCACAAAGCCAATCAACTTTCCCATGAGGCCCTAGCCTCATTTCATGGCCGATTTTGTTGAAACGAAAGGTTTCTCTGGTGCCAACAAAGATTCCCACATGCCTAGTCCACCTTGACCTCTTATGGGAATACCTTCCGAAGCTACAACAAACAACAAAATCATCATGAGGTTGGAAGTAAGAGATGTTGTTGGAAGCCTACGAAACTTGAAATTGCTAGTATTGGAGTATTGGTGCCTTTTATGATTGGAACCATCAAGAGGTTACGAGTAAGATGTTATGAACGTTGAGTTAATAATGTGAAAACATTGTTTTTGTGAGTTTTTGGTTGAAAGTGAAGCATCTCAGAAAGAAGCAAAGTGATACATCTCATATCCTTTTGCGCTAAAAAAATTCTCAATTAACTATAATACAAGACCTTTTACAAGCCATTAAAATGACATCACTTTCATAGATGGATCTAAAGTTGAAATGGTTTTCTCATCCATATAGAATATGCTAATAAAGGATATAAAACTGTATTTGAAAAAGATGGTAATGATAGTTGTAATATTTGATGAAAATAGAGATTATTTTATTTGAAAAAAAGTATTGAGAGATATTAACGATAAAGATTTTAGAGGTAGAACAATTTTGTTTGATATTAACATTGTGTTTGATATTAACATTGTGTTTGATAATAAGTGAACAATTTTGAACTTCAAAAAAAAAGATTGGGTTAACTTCAATCTTTTAAATTTACAATAAAAGATATAAAGAATATTTATATGGATGTATTTAATTTGTTTGCTATATATTTTGGTGTACGAATAAATATATAGAATATTAGAAGGAAGTATTAATTTTTTCCATTATATATTTTAGTATAACCATGAATAATTTTAAAATTAAGGGACTTTAAAATATAGAAATAAATTTGTTAAATTATTAATATAAAATATTTAAAAAAACTAAATTTTCATATAAATATTATTAATAATTATATAAAGGTATAAACTAATAATAATAATAATTTATTTTTAAGGTCACGGCTAAGCCAGTACATCAAATTAGTGTCCCCTTGTTTGTGGGACAAGGGAATTCCTTCCGACCAGCAATTTGACTGGTAAAGTCTACGAAGGTATACATACCCTACCCCCTCTGGATTTGAACCTGTGACCTCTTAAGAAGAAACACATGTTCTTATCCATTAGACCCACTCAGATTGTACTTCAATTTCATCCAATACAAGTTAAATCTAAAAACCAACTTTTATATGAAAATTTAAAAAATGAAAATAAAAATGATGTGAACCAACTCTTATATGAAAATTTTAAAAAATAAAATAAAAATTATGTGCTGAATTACACAATCATTAAAATTTATAATCACTTATCTTATATTTAAAAAAAAAAAAACTATAAATTATAGACATTCTTTCATTCTTTTTTAAGTTTTGAAAATTAAATAAAAAATATTAAAACCTTTATTTAGAGATAAAAAAACTTTTATTTGACATTTCAAAACACACATTAATGTGAAACTTTAGTGTCGGTGGCATATAATGATATTTCAAAACACACATTAGTGTGAAATTCTAGTGTCGGTGGCATATAATGACACTACAAAACACACATTAATGTGAAATTCTAGTGTCGGTGGCCTAGAATGACATTTCAAAATACACATTAATGTGAAATTCTAGCGTCGGTGGCATATAATGAATAGCGGGCCGGCAATAAGTCAAGTTTTTGTTGCGGTCTGGCTCGGACTGAAGATTACCCTTTACAATGATTCCTAAAGGGCTAGCGCTGGGCCCTCCATGCCCCTTGTTAAAGAAATATACATACTATTTTTTTTTCCTTTCCAAGAAAAAATTCCTCGAGTTTATATATATTATAAAATCATTTACAATACAAACTTCATCGAGCTTTTGACTAAGATAACAACACACTAGCTGTGTGAACGAAATTACAGTCAAAATGCAGTCGATCGACAAAGTGACCAAGTCCAGCCAAGCGGAGAATGGTAGGAAGTAATCAGCAAATGAACAATCATTCACGAAACTGTCATCAATCAATAGCTTTGTGACAATCTATATCATTCGAAGATATTAAAGGAGGAGATGGAGCTCTCTATCCCGTTATCACAGTGGTAGACCGAGAGTCTCCCCACCTCTTTGTTTAGGGCCCTCTTTGAGAGAGCATCCGCCTCCCTATTGTGTGTTCTGGATATGTGCATGAAGCTGATGTCGGTGAAGTGTTTGGAAAGGTCCAACGTTTTTTCCTTCCAACCTTATATATGGACCGAATGTAGTTTGCAATTTTGGTTTATCCAGTCTAAAATGACTCTCGAGTCACCAAGAACTTGAATGTGATTGATAGACCAGAAAGAGGCTAAGGTAAGGGAGGCCCATAATCCTAAGAGTTCAACTTTTGTATTAGTACCCACTCCGCAATTTAAAAAGCACTTTGTGATCCTCTTCGAATGAGATTTGAATAAGCCTCCATCCCCGCAACATAATCCATTGGACATCGCAGCTCTGTCGAAACAAGCAAGAGTGTATCCTTCTGCCAAATTAAAATCGCATACTTTGTGAGGGATGGATTTAACTGTAGAAGGTTGCCAATGGAAGTTGGCCATAACTCTGTGAACAACCGCTGGCAAGGAAGGTGGACGATCTTCAAAGATCGTTTTGTTTCGTTTTGCTCAAATTTGCCAGCTGACATGGACGGCCAAACTCGGAGGAGCTGATTTTTGAGAGGACCATAATGATAAACAGTCCGAAAAGGTGGTACCACTCCAGGAAACTGTAAGAGAAAAAGACTCGATCAAACGTTTCCAAACCTCCTTCGTAAAAGCACAGTGCACCAGAAGGTAGTGTATATCCTCAGAAGCTTGGCTGCAGAGAAGACAAATGTCGGGGCCCTCCCATCCTCTGCGTCTAAGCGCGTCCCAGGAAAGGATTTTCTCTTTTCCCGCAAGCCAGGTAAAAAGCTTTAGTTTGAGTGGGACCACCCACTTCCAAATCTGAAGAAACCACGAGTTGTCCGCTTCAAGTCTCTGTTGTTGGAGGAGGGCGACATATATGTTTTTGACCGAAATGGAGCCCGTGGCATCCCCCCCGGCCCATAGAAGAGAATCCGGTTGATCAGAGAGGGAGATACCGATGCTTTTGAGGGCAGATGTGAAACGAATCCATTCATTGGCAGTCAATCCTTCAAGGAACAGGTCTCCACTGCCCAACCAACTGTAAGGAAGAGGGAGGACACCAGTTAGAATGTTGAATTGAGCAAGAAACATGAGATGCATGGATGGGAGCCACGATCTCAGTGTTGGTGAGAGAATCGACAGGTCCCCCATCCCGAGTATCTTATCTCTGCCCACGCGGATTTCTTTTCCTGAGCCGGGTTTCCACCGTAGCCAATGGAGAATCACCTAGGAGGACGCGACCAGTCCTTTCCAAAAGGGAGACGCCCACTTCTGCAGGAGCGTTGGCTTTCCAAGACAGTCTAGGAGCGGCAGGGAGCCAAAGTATTTATCTTTGATGATGCGGTTCCAAACACTGTCGTGAGTGACAACTCTCTAGAAGGAACTAGCCAGGAGGGCCGAGTTAAAGGTGGAGAGATTCTTTAGCCCCCAACCCCCTGCCTTTCGAGGTTTAGACAGTGCTTGCTAACAACAAAGATGATAACGGTGATTCCCTGCTTGGTCATTCCACAGAAAATTAAAAGAGAGCCTTCGAATATAATTGATCATGCTCCTTTTGTTTTCTGGAACTTCGTGTCTGGAGCGGGGAGAGTTCTGTAACAATGCCTCTCGACCAAGCAAAGGCTTTAACAACTTTTTCCGAGTGTTGAGAGGTAGAGCTTCCAACCTCTGCATCTGGGCGAATGAGTTCTTTTCCCTGATAAATAGGCAGTTGTGGGGTGTTTTCTGGCAAAATGATGGAGGAAGTCGATGGGGTCAGTGCATCCAAGAGATTTAAATCCACGTCATCTGGCTGTCTATACCCCGGGAGCACCAGTGAATAAGCTTTCAGTTCCATAGAAGAGGGAGGAGGGGTTGGCTGCCTGTTCGGAAAAGGAGGATGAGGGGGGTGGAGGGAAAGGGAGGAGCCAGGGATTGGTGGATTAGCAGCAGAATCCAGAGGAGGACCGAGAGTTGAGGGGGCGGATATGGCGGGTGAAGGGAGCCCCGCAGCTTCCCGGGAAGGGGACGAAGCTATACCTTGGGAAGATAGCCAATGGAAACTATGAATGGAGTCCTTTTCAGCTGCTGAAAGATATTTGAAAAGAGAAGGGTAGATCTAGTTCAGTTTGAGCAGCGGTGATTCAGCTTGTCCCGGTGCAGAAGGAGAGGGAGGAGAGGGAGACGTATCCAGGTAGGCAAGGGAAGGGTCAGGTTCCATGTAATCGGGGGGGGGGTTAAGGAGAAGGTTAGCATCTTCAGAAGGGTTAAAAGATGACTTACCAGGGCAAGATCGGTGAAGGTGGCCAGTTTCACGGCAAAGATTGCAACAGAATGGGAGCCCGAGGTAGTCCAGAGTCTGAAGTATTTTCCGCCCTCTCCAATCGATCTCCAAGGTTTCTGGCAGCCCTGCAGAAATGTCCATTTCCACCAAAACTCTTCCCATTTTCCTGGAGGGGCCAGCTAGAGACTGTGAGTCAAGAGCTATAAACTTGCCGAGGGAGTCACCTATAGCTCTGATGGCACCTTCATTCCAGAGATGAAGTGGGAGGCCTGGGAGAAGCACCCAGAAATGTCTGAGTTGGAAGAAGTCAGAATCCGGATTGAAGGCCAGCCTCCAGCGCTTGAGCATGAGACTGCTACCATCGTAAGCCCACAGAGAGGAAATAAGAAAAGTAGCGTCCTCTGGCGATTTGCAGTGGAATCCAAGCCAACCTTTTTTAAGGTAGAGAACTTCCAGAGCGTAGCCTAAGAGAGGCAACCACTTTAACTTTATCCAGTCCTCCAGAGGTTGGGTGCTCAGGCTCTTGTAGGAAACCCGACCCACCAACATACAGGTAGACATCTTGCATAGGTTTTCAAAGCCTACACCGTCACCCAGCACCATTCGCGTTATTTTTTTATTAGATTTCCACACCTTTCGACCTAGGGAAGCTCTGTGACCAAGGGAGGGTTCTTTGTGAGCGACCTGGATGGAAGGGCGAGCACTTAAAAAGGAGGAGTTTGTAGCAGGGAGGAAGCTCCCAGGTGGAGGTGGAGCGTTGATCAGTACACTGGTAGCTATCAGTGTGGGAGAAACTAGATCTGCTGGTGAAACGACAGAAGCTAAAAGGCTTTTTGAAATGGAAGACTTGGCGGGAAAAGGCTGTTTTCTGGATTCGAGTGAGTCCACTTTGTCAAATAGACCCTCCTGTTTCCAGATGACTTCGTCGGAAGGCTTCATCAGTTGGTTAGTCAGTGAATCCATAAAAAACTAGGTGACCAACCTCCTGTTCACTTGGATCAAGGCAGAGTGACAAGGCGAGAGCGGGCCCGTGGGTAGAAAGCGGTAGTAGGGATCGACAGGGTGACTGGGATAGCTGTAACAGGTTCGTCCGTGATCAGTGTCTGGATAAAGAGACAAAAGGCACATGCCTGCCACCACGCGGTAGACTTTTTTATATATAACTGTGAACCCGATGCCAGTCAGTTTAGTGATTTAAAAAAGGAGGACCCGGAAGGGAGAGGGTGTAAACAGATGCCGGTCCTTGGTCAATGCTGGATAAAGGGACAAAAGGCGAAATCCAGTCAGAGCGAAAGCGACCTCTATAATGCAAAAACCCGAGCAACAGGTGCAACAAGTTAATAGGTAGTGGCAAAAGATGGTCAAGAAAACATCAGGTAGAAATAGGTGATGGTTTGGTGAGTTAAGATAGAAGGAGGAACTGACGGGATGAAAGTGTATACAGAAGCTGGTCTGAGTTCGGTGCTGGGCAAAGGGACAGTCGACGGACAATGGGACAATAGGCGAAGCCAGTCACAGCGAAGGCGACCTCTAAATATCTAAAATCCGTTAAACACCAGCGCAATGAGTTAAAGGTGTCCACGGAGAGGTCAAGAGATCAGCGGGTAAAGGTAGGAGGGAGTCCATTTTCACCTGGTTCGCCTGGTTCGCCTCGTTTAAGCCATTATAATAGAGAGACTTGTTCCAGAAATATACATACTAGAATGTGTCTCTTTTAAAATGTCTTAAAATAAAATAAAATAAAAATATGAAAGTTGGTAACAACATTCATAACAACTGGAATCCTAAATAAATGGGAGGATTTGTAAAACATCTCCCAACAGATATATAAATGAATAAACAACTTTGCACGTGTCATTTTAATGCCAAGAGAGGAAGTCCAACATTGCCGCTCAATCTTTTAAAACACTTTTCAATAATGAACAACTTATTTAAACACGTGAGTTACAAAAGCATTGTGTTAAAAGAACTTGTCAAATTTGTAGGATTACACTATGTTCAAAGAACTTGTCAAATTTATAATATTGAAGTGATGTGATAATGAGTGTTTAATGAAGGGCTGCTAAGATTACAGTTATTTATTCCACATATTACAATCAATTAAACATTAAGGAAAATATTAAAAACAAATATTTTTATTTTGTGATTTTTATAATTTTTTAATATTGAATCCAAAATAAATAAATAAAATTGAAAACAATAATCTCATTCCATACCTATGATTTGTAATAACAAATTTGCTTAAATATTGTAATTTTTTTTAATAAATAATATTTATTCAAATTAAATTAATGGGAAAAAGAAAATGAACACATCAAATCATTGATATTAAAATATAAAAATTAGTTCAAATGTATTTAAAATTTATGGAGAGAAAATGAGTGGTGTGTCACACTTGTTTCTCATTTGACCATACCAAAAAGTATTGTTTTTATGAGGGTGAAAATTATCCACTATGCACACTACCAATCATTGATAATGCATTTTTTTTTATGGAGTAGGCTAACTCAGGAGCAATCTTCCCTCCTGAGTAGCTTTACGTCAGTCCTTTTCTGGCGACCCCCGGCGTGTGCACTATCCCCCAGAGAGTCTACCAAGTAGATTACACTGTCAGTCGTATTGGTTCACCGTACACGAGTGAAGGGGATCATTCATGGCTGATGCAGATGGGCTGGTGACGTACGCGATGGAAGCCGTCATAGCTTGCACCTGTCGATTAAATCTTTGTCCATTATGAATTATTAACTCCCTGTGTTAATTCACCACCAAACATTCATGCCTTCGACCTTGCGTCCTCCAGCGTAGGATACACACCAACACTTCGTTCACCCTTCATTCGACACCAGCACTTCGTTCACCCTTCATTCGACCAGAGCTTTTGAATTCACAATTAAACCGTGAGCCTGAAGACTATGGGAAGAGCGCTGCAGTTTACAATTCTGAGAGGAGATTGAAAATTGAGCAGGATAGGTTTAGGATCGAGGGAACACAGTGATCACTGGAGCGATTTGACTTGAACTCCATGAAACTAGCGTCATTTGCAATCATCTAGACAATCTCTGGAATAATCTCACAAAAGGTTGACGTCTATAAACAAATCTTTTGAATCAAATGCAATGTTATTTTTCTGTTGCTGGGTACTAATTGAAGATTTAGAGAGAAATGAGATGAATGCGCCAATATAGGAATCAAATAGGGACTATAATCATGTAATTGATAAACTAGATCAACAGACTTACAAGAGTTTCAATAGTACAACCTTAATTTGTTAATTCACTCCACAGACTTACAAGAATTATTAACTCCCTGCTGATCAAACGTAGCAATTAACTCCCTTAATTCACCACCGTTAATTCATTAACTATCCATTATGAATTATTAACTCCCTGCGTTAATTCACCACCAATGTAAGAACTTCACCCTTACCTTGCACTAATGAAATAGTATAGCCTTAATTTGTCTCAAGTTAGTCAAATGCCACACATTTTATTCAAGACAAACATTAGGTTAAATCCATCTGTAGTCTAATCTTGTCCAAGCATCATGTTGTTATGTGTGCATAAGTCCATCAAGACTAGAGTTTGCAACATGAATGTGCAAACAATAAGTTCAACAAAACTTTTTTTCCTCATTTCCTTCGAGTTCCATTATACAATGGTGATTTTTTTTTTTGAGGTTCATGTTCAATGATTCAAACAACTTGAATTTGTTTTAATAATTAAGATATTGTTAAATTTATTCATCCAAGAAACTGAATCCTCTTAAATGTTTTAAGTTTTAAGTTTATTTTATTTTATTTTTCAATAAGTTTTGTTGTTTTGTTTAAAATTGAATAAGAAATTCAAAAAAATGGATAGAAGAGAAGATTTCAATGATTTAGATTATGTAATTGGATGTCTTCTTTCTAAGAATAGTTTACTTGTATGTGTTTTTGTGTAAGTTAATCATTATATTATGTTCTCAATAAGTTTGTGATGAAATTTTTGGAAATATAGGTAATATTATTGGGAGCCTGAACTTTTATACTTTTTAAAATATTTTATTCACAAAATTTCTTTCCATATCTATTCATTGTTTTTAGGATTTGAAACCCACCAGCCATGGGTAAAACAAAGACTGAAGTAGTTCCCAATAAAATGCTCTTCTTTTCATTTTTTTTTTTTAACAGAAACGGTTATAGATTATATTAATGGGGTGGGCTAACCACAGATATGATTACAAAATGGCTTCGAATTTCTTCGGGTCTAACTTCCTGAGCCATTCTACTTCTATAGCTATAGACTAGTGAACTGAACGACTTCTAAGGGAACTGGATTAAATTTAAGTGCCGAAACTCCAGTCACTGTTTCAGCATAAGACTCAGCATTGTTTCAGCATATTTCTCAACACTATTTCAGCATTTGTTGCAGCGGTGTTTCAGCATATGTTCCAACAATGTTTCAACATATGTTCCATCACTGTGTTTCAGCATCTGTTCCAGCACTGTGTTTCAGCATCTGTGTTTCAGCTTCTGTGTTCCAGCACTATGTTTCAGCACCTATTCCAGCACTGTGTTTCAACATTTGTTCCAGCGGTGTTTCATCATCTGTGTTTCAGCATCTGTGTTCCATCACTGTGTTTCAACATCTGTTTCAGCACTGAGTTTCAACATCTGTTCCAGCACTGTGTTTCAGCATTACAACACTGTTTCAGCATTACAACACTGTTTCAGCATATTTTCCAGCACTGTGTTTCAGCATCTATTCTAGCGCTGTGTTTCAGCATATGTTCCATCCCTCCTTTGCACCGCCATCTACTATTTTTACACGCCGCTGTCCTTTTGATTTTGATTATCATCTTTCTCAGGCGTCTTCTGCTTTCTGCATTCTTTTACGAGCTGCTGTCCTTTTCAAGGAATACATTTCTTAACTGGATCCCCACCGTTTACGCTAAGTTCTCCTTGGGACAAAAGGCAGCCTTCGTTGGCTAGTTTGTATGCTTCTTTGTTTGAATCTCTGAGAATATGGTAGCACTTGAAGGAGGTAAAGTCTTTTAGAATGTGTCTTAACCTTTGCAGATTCTTTTTTAGCCCAACATCTTTAAACTGTCCTCTGGAATGAATTGTTTTGATCAATATCTCGGAATCTCCAAATGCTTGTAGCTCCCGGTATCCTCTTTCCCTGGCTATCTGAAAAAATTTGATCAAACTCAGAATTTTTGCTTGATTATTGGATCGCTGTCCAAGACCCCAGAAAAAGGTTGCTAGTTTTTCCCCTTTGCTGGAATAAATGATTCCTCCGGCTCCCACTGTTCCAGGGTTTCCTTTGGATGCGCCATCAAAAAAGGCTGAAGTTATGCCTTGTTTTTGCCACCAACTCTGAAATATGTCATGGCTGTCTCTTAACCTCCATTTTGTTTCAAGATGGGGTTTTGCCGCGCTATGGGTTCGAAGATTCAGCGCGGTGGAGCCGAGCCACTACTTTTCTTCCTGCAATATTGAGGTATCAATTTTGTGATTTTGGGAGCTCAAAGCTTCTAGTAGGAGGCCTTTTGCTTTCGTTGCTACCATTTTGGGGGTCCATTCTGTGTTGTTGAAAATTTGCTCATTTCTTGCTAGCCATAGATTCTAGCACACGTACTTGGGGATGGAGATCCAGATTCTGGCCCATAATGTTTTCAGGGAAAGCGAAGGGTAACTATCCTTCCAGCCAGTGAATAGATCCACTACTGAGATGTTGGTGGGAACATCGACCTTGAGGCCTTGGAGTGTAAGCTGCCAGACTTTGTTTGCGAAATGGCAGCCTACAAATAAGTGATCTGAGGTTTCCATGGCTTCTCTGCAGAGACAACATCTATGTGGTCCGGCAATATTTATTTTCAATAAATTTTCTCCCGTCAAAATCTTTCTGTGCATTAGTGTCCAGAAGAAGAAATTTACCTTTGGGATTGCCATCGAGTCCCAAACCTCCAACCAGAACCTTTCCGAGATTGGTCTATTTTGCTGTTGCTGAAGCAGAGCATAGCCTCTAGCTGCTGTATAAATTCCTGTGGGTCCCCAGCCCCAGATGTCTTTTTCTGTCATGTGCACAGGAGCTGCCTCCCGAAGCTCTGCTTTGAGCATCTCAAGTTGCTGAAGAAGGCGATCTGGGACATTGCCGAAATGCCACTCTGTCCAAGATCCATCTTCATCCCACTTTGATATGTCAAAAATTATCTGGATACCTTTGCTCTCAAGAAAATCGTGAATTTCCCGCAGGCCAGCGATTGATGCAATGGGCGGATTCCCCATGATCCTATCAGTCCAGAGTTTGGTGCGTTTTCCATTGCTAGGGATGCGGTACAAGTGTTTATTGAAGAATCACATCCCTTTAATGCACAACTTCCATAAAATCGTGGTCTTCCTGCTCACTGCGTTTTGGAGATTTCGAATTTTAGCATTTGGGATGTATCTGTGCTTCAATGTTTTGCTGACAGGGTGTGAGGGGTCGTTGTGAATCTTCCACAAGATTTTGCAGCCCAGAGCAGTGTTTGCCAGAGCTGGGTCACAAATCTGCAGTCCACCTTCTCTCAAAGGCCGCTTGGCTGTCTCCCAATTGACTAAATGAAATTTGCTTTGGTTCCCTTTCCCACCATGCCACAGGAAGTCTCTCAGGAGTTTGTTGATCTGCCCTGCTATCGAATTGGGCGATAAGAGGTAGGACGCTTGATATATCGACAATGAGGAAATAACTGCTTTTATCAAGATTAATTTGCCTCCGTGGGTGAGCCAGTATCCTCCCCAAGCTTCGATTTTTCTTTTGATTTTTGCTAAGACTCCTTCCCACAGGCTGACTCTATTTACACCCAAAGTTAGAGGCAACCCAAGGTACTGTATCTTTTCCCATTTGGAGTGTCCTTTGAAACCCAAGGTGCTTTCTATATTCTGAGTTTCATGGTCTGCAACATTCCAGCTGTAAACATCACTTTTTATTTCACTTATCAGAGCTCCGGACACCTTGCAATACGCTTGGAGAGTACCCTTAAATGCAATGGCTACTCTGTTTGAGGCTCCTCCTAGCAGAAGAGAGTCATCCACGAACAAAGCATGGTTTATGGGCTTCAAATTCTTCATTATTCTGAGGCCTGAGGCTGCCCCTGTTATCATTTCCTGTTCCAACTTCCTGCTAAGGGTATCCGCCACTAATATGTACAGAAATGGAGAGAGGGGGCATCCTTGCCTCAGCCCCCTTGTAGCTTTGAAAAAATTGGTTGGTCTCCCATTTACCAATGGAGCAATCCAAGGGCTGTGAGTACAGGCTTTTATCAACTTTACAAACTCAGGATCAAATCCAAAAGAGAGAAGCACTTGATACAGGAAGGACAACTTTACTCTGTCGAAGGCATTTGCCATGTCAAGCTTGATCAGCATGCCTTTCTCTTTTCTGAGATTGCTGGAGTGCATAGCTTCCTGGACTTGGATTACATTATCCAAGATATGTCTTCCTTTGACAAATCTTCCTTGCGGTTCTGAGATAAGCTTGCCCAACAGAGGTTTTATTCTGTTTGCGAGAAGTTTTGCGATAATCGTATAAGAGGCATTACATAGTGAGATTGGCCTGAATCTGTCGAAGGAGGCAGGGCTTGTTTCTTTTGGGATTAGTGCTAGGAAGGTAGAATTAGTGCTGCCTCCTATTTTTGCTTTTTGAAGAACTTCTTTTATCATTCTTATGAGATCAGATTTGATTATATTCCAGCAGATCCTATAGAAATGGATAGTAAACCCATCTGGACCTGGGGCTTTGTCCGGATCCATGGACCAGATGACTTTGCTGAGTTCTTCTTCACTGATTGGGCTCAATAATGCTGTATTTTCCTATTTTGTGACCAATGCCGGGATATTCATGAGGAATTCGTTGTAATCTTCTTCATTGTCATGGTTCTCTTTGCTGTATAGTTGTTGGAAATGTGAGGCAACAACGTCCTTTATTTGTTCTATTCCTTTGCAGGGATTCCCTTCGTTGGTCGTGATCTCGGAGATATGGTTCCTGGAGAGGAGGGCTTTGAATTGACGATGGAAGTAGGAGGTATTCCTGTCGCCAGCTTCCAGCCAAAGACTACAAGATTTTAACCGCCAGTACTCTTCTTCCTTTCTGAAGGAGCGGTAAGTTCTGCATTGGGCTAGCTGATCCTTTTCGAATTCTGTTCTGGCAATGTCTATTGTTTCCATCTCGAGCTGTAGCTGTCCCAGCTGCTGCACTGACTCCTTTCTTTGGGTATTGGGGTTGCTTTCCGGGAGTTTTCTCCAATCCTTGAGGGATTTTTTTGTTATTTTTAGTTTTTGTTCCCAGACAAAATTGGGGGAGCCATTAACTGGGGTAGACCATTCCCATCGAACCGTCTCTACAAACCCACTCTTTGTTTTCCATAATGGGATGAATCTGAAAGGGATTGGACCTAAATTTTCTTCTTCTTCTAGCTGGAGCAAGATGGGCTTGTGGTCCGAGGTGAACTTGGGGAGGATGGCAGTGGAAATCAGCTTCCTTTCCAACAGCAGTGTGCTTTGGACCAGAAACCTATCCAATCTGGCAGAAATGTGTTCCTCCCCTATCCTGTTATTGGTCCAGGTGTACAGCCCTTTGCTTGGTTTTAAATCCATTAGGTCCCACTGCTGTATGATGTCTTCTACTACAAAAATCATTTGGTCCTTGCTGGGCCTTCCTCCCCTTTTTTCTTTTCCATTCATGACTAGGTTAAGGTCTCCGACAATGATCATATTGCTTGGGGAGTTTTGCTCTAGAAATTCGTTTAAAGTTTTCCAACAATCTTTCTTTTCAGGGTGCAAAGTTGGGACATATAAATTGAAAAGTGCGATAGTTAACTTACTTGCTATGTGCTTGAACTCTGTAAAGCTCCAGTGCTACGTGTTATAGGAGTTGACGAGACTGAACTGCTCTGCCTTCCACAATGTTGCTATGCCTCCGGAAGTACCCCTTGCGCTGATTGCCTTCCCTGCGTTTTTTTTCCATTTGTGTTTGCTGACCTCCAGAAGGGCTTCCCCTTCGATTTTCGTCTCTTGGAGCATGAGGATATCTGCTGGT
Organism: Picea engelmannii; assembly: GCA_009831015.1. NCBI lineage: Eukaryota > Viridiplantae > Streptophyta > Pinopsida > Pinales > Pinaceae > Picea > Picea engelmannii. The sequence continues at coordinate 245,564 of ML795382.1, forward strand.
TCCACTTTCATCAAATCCTTGACCGCTTCAATTTTTGCTAGGTTCCCCAGTCCTCTACAATTCCAAGAGACAATTTTCATTACTTGCTGTTAGGGGTGATTGTGCCTCCTCCTTTTAGAGACCTTATTCTTGTGTTTCTGCCAATTGACATTTCTATGGTGGGCTGGCTTCCTTGGGTCTTTTGTCTTTCTACCTCTTCCTCCCTTGCTTCTTTACGAGACTTCCTCCCTGCTCTTTTGGCTGGCCTTTCTAGAATCTCGTCCTCCGAGGAGCTTGATGGATCTATTACTTTCTTTCTGGCTATGTCAGCATATGTTGGAGAGGGGACTGCCTCCAAGGTTCCTTCCGCTTGCCCAGGTGCCCCTGTGTCTTCCCATTTGGAGGGGGGCTTGATTGTGTCCTGCTGTCCGTAATTTCTGGTTCTTCTGTGTCATTGATGAATTTTTCTGCTTGCGGTTCTGCATGCGGCGGGGGATTGGAGCTCCCGTCGTTTTTCTCTGTCTCTATTTGCCCGAAGTTGCCGTTCTTGGTTGCTCCTTTGGATCTGGATTTTGTTGTCCCTGTTTTCTGTACTGCGGTCCATTGATTTGCTTTCACATTTTCACTTTCTTCTGAATTCTTTTTCTTGCAGTGCCTTGCGAAATGGCCGTAGCCGTGGCAGTGCTGGCATTTGAAGGGGAGTTGCTCATAGTCTAGATCCTGAATGTGCGTCCAGTCTGCGACCATGAGCTTAATTGCCTCCGGTAATCCCACTTCCAGATCAACCTCCACGCAGATCCGTGCGCATGAGTACTGATCTTTTCTCACTGCTTGATCTATATACCTTCCGAGCATGTTTCCGATTGCATGCAAAGATTTTTGGTTCCAACAATGTAAGGGGAGGTGAGGTAGACGAACCCACACTGGGACGACCGAGGGCACATCCTGAGATGGGTCGAAGTCCGGGGTCCATTTGTTCCGATATAACCCCTGTGGCCCAATGAAGTACGACCCATTTCTGAAGATGAGGTTTTTATCTTCAGGGTTGTCGAAGACGAAAACAAAAAATCCTTTCCCTATGAAGTGGTTCTTTATTCCTTCTGATATGAGCGGATTCCAGTTCCTCTGCACCCAGGCGTCTATGGATTTGGGAGAGGGCCAGAGACCGGTGAATTGCCCGATAAGTGCTCTGTCTGCTAAGTTGACTGTCGTTCTGCAAGTTTCTTCCAATGGCAATTCGACACTGGGAATGCTGTCCAATTTCTTCACGAATTTCTGCTGCATTGCTGACGACAGTCTCTTGGAGGCTGCATCGACCAACTTCCTGAATGCTTCCAGTTCTGGCAATGGGGGAGGGGTAGGGATGGCGCCCCCACTAGCGTCCATGGTTGGGGAGGCCCTAATCGATGCAGAGAACCCGAGCTAGGTTGCGTCCTCACGTCCCTGCATGTTAGGTCACAATTTTTAGGTTTTTTCCGTCACGAATGCCAATCAAGAATGCCTATGAAACCAGTTGCAAAAGGTGGTGAGCTTGGCTCAAAACGGTTAATTAGGCAGCGAGCAACGACCATGTTCGGGTTTGAACCCGAGACCTGACCGCCATTACATGACCGACCTTACCACTACGCCACACCCACGACCTTAAAAGGTATGCGGGCTTGGCCCAGTTAAGCTTTCTGCAGCTAGACCACGTCCTTGCTCGGGTTTGAGCACAAGACCTGACCTTCGTTGCAAGAACGACTTTACCATCCATCCGCCTCCGCTGACCTTAAAAGGTGGTGAGCTTGGCTCAGAACGGTTAATTAGGCAGCGAGCAATGACCATGTTCGGGTTTGAACCCGAGACCTGACCGTCATTACATGATCGACCTTACCACTACGCCGCACCCACGACCTTAAAAGGTGGTGAGCTTGGCTCAGAATGGTTAATTAGGCAGCGAGCAACGACCATGTTCGGGTTTGAACCCGAGACCTGACCGTCATTACATGACCAACCTTACCACTACGCCGCACCCACGACCTTAAAAGGTGGTGAGCTTGGCTCGGAACGATTAATCAAACAACAAGCAACGACCATGTTCGGGTTCGAGCCCGAGACATGACCATCGTTACATGACCGACCTTACCACTACGCTGCACCCATGACCTTTCTTCTTTTCATTCTTAATTACTCATTTTATTTCGAGTTATTTATAATCAAATTTGTCCAAGCTTGTATTTATTTAACAACTGCAACTCTGACCTTGAATTTCCACAGTCATTATCAGCCAAATCAACTGACTCCGCTTTCGAGTTTTTTTAGTTATCTGGAGGAAATTGGGGGAGATTAAATTTTGAGTTTTCCCAGGGTGCGTAGTGCGGTATGTGGTTATTTAATAATTTTTGTTTAGAAATATGGGGAATTTACCATTACATTTACTATTTCATCTATTTTTTGTATTTAAACTAGATATATTTTCAATTAACTTTGTTTGATTTACATTTACCATTTTCTATAGGGGCATATTGCAATAATTGACATAATGGTGCGGAAGACAAAACATTCACATATCAAGAAGCTCCCTGTTCAAAGTTTATCAGACAAAAATATATTTCCAAGCCAAGACCTTGTTTGGAGTGATATACAACGTGAAGATGGCACTACTGATCGTACTGCTATGATATCATACAATAGGTTGGAAGACTTCATTATGGGAGAGCAAAACAACCCGGATGCACCATGTACATTTGTACGAAGATCGCATAGGAAACACTCTGTTGATAGTGAATCTTCTATGATGGGTCCAAAATCCTTGAACTATGCATTGTCAGTATTTATCATGACCTCTTAATCCAATTTATATGTTTTTTCAATATGTATTGCTAAGTTCCAAAAAATATTGTTGGTATTACTATTACATGTAATGATCTTTCTTTGAATGTTGGCTATTTTTTAGGTTCCAATGTTGTTATGGCCCAAATGATCTTAGAGGACATCCACAACCATCTTTAAGAAAACAAAATTTTGTCCAAAAAAGAGGATGTCAATGCAAATTTATAGCAAAGGAAGTGAATGATATGTTAGGGGTTGCAATTATCATCTATAATGAGTACCTACATGAGGATTGCAATGGCTGGCCATGCCATGGAAAATATGATAAATCCGGTGATCCAAAGTCCTTGAGCACCCCCCGTCTTTCAAAGGAGATCCAATCAATGATAAAGACACTATGTGGACTTTGTGTTCTAGTTGATACAATATTTGTACGACATATCCTTGATGGGATCTTTGGTTCTGTGATGGGTGCTAGAGACCTTAATTTATGTAGAAAAGATGTCTCCAATATATTCAACCACCATTTGAAAGATAAGTATCAATTAGATCCGAAGGATTCTTTGAGTGTTAACAAGTGGTATCAACAAGAGAGAAAATTATTTTTTTTCTACCAACGACCAGAAGGGGAGGATGTACCATTCATAATTTGCATCCAAACAGAATGGATGCTTGATATGATGGTCAAGTGTTCTCACAACAACATGTTGGATTTGGATTCTACGTTTAGCACAAACAAATATGGGGTGAGTTTCATTAGTTTTTTTAATGTTTCTATTGAGTTCAATGTTTCATTCAATATAATTAGTACTCTAAAATTGAGAAGATGATTATTGTATTGGTTTGTGTAGTACCAATTATACACAGTTCTTGCCTTCGATTCTCAATATAGCGGTGTTCCTGTTGCATGGGCAGTGTGTTCACGCAATAGAACCTCAAATATAACACAATGGCTTAGACCACTCCTAGATGCATGTAGGACAGTATGCCCAAATTGGAAGTTGAACGTTGTCATGACAGATGATGCATTAGCAGAAATTAAAGCATTGAGGTGAGACAAATATTCTGCACGTTATGAATGTATGAATTATCATTAGCACTTGTACACCTAGATTTTTGTTGTTATTACATTTAATGATGAATATAGTTTGTTGCTAATGTTAATAATGTTCGATTAACACAATAACAATATCATTTTTCTTGTAGGCAAATTTTGGGTTGTCGCATCCTCCTTTGTTGTTGGCATGTTCATCGTGCTTGGTCAAAAAATGCATTTCAATTGGCATCGTCCCCTGAAAGAGCCAAGGAATTATCTCATAGTCTAGGTGAGATAATGCACTGTTGTCGTGATCATGATGTCGTTAGTGAGTCAATGCGAACATTCTTTGAAAAATTTCCTGGCGAAGTTAAGTTTTTGGACTACTTCAGAAAACATTGGTTGGAAGGGGATAAGATGTGTAAGTTACTTATTATGTTGTCCTAGATTACTTTCTCCAACATATATAGATCATTTTAATTTAGTTATAATTGCATGTTATATTGACTTAACATATTAATGATTGGTTATCTTTTTCTTATTAGATATGTGGAAAAAATGTTATCAGGACTTTCCTCATGCTAATCAAGAGTCCAATAGTTCAATTGAATCATACCATTTCTTCTTGAAGACCAAGTTCTTACGTGACTGAAGGCGTAAATGTTCTAGGAGAATGGATTGGTTGATTTTCTCCCTATTGAAGAGGGTGGAACCTTTTTTTGTGCATCAAAACTATTTGAAGGATTCTGGATTTCTAACAAACTGGAAGAAGGAGAGGTACCTTGAGTCTTCATTAGAGAAATCTAGGAGAATTTCTGACAATGATGTTAGTCCTCATGACATTGTTGAAGGTGCATACATGGTTATTAGCCAGACAGATCGTGCAAAATATTACATTGTATCAACATCTACTGCAAATGGTCTAGTATGTGATTGCCCATGGGCATTGTGAGGCAACACATGCAAACATGTTTTTAAAGTCAGTGCTCTATATGGAATTTGTAATGAAGTAGCCCAAGAAGATGCTATAGAGGAGTTAACAGTGGATGAGCTTCTAGAAGAACAAGCCACTTATATGTCTCATACAAATGATGCCACAAATGATGCCAATGGGGACAATGAAAATGCTCATGAAAATAGGAATGGGGACAATGTTGGAGGAGATGATGGCAATGCCCTTCATCAAGGAAATAATGATTGTGATTTGATTATACAAGGGATGGTAGAGAAACTACAAGGATTTTAGGTGATCCTTCTTTATTGTATGAAATTCATCCATTAAAGTTTACTTTATTCTAATATGCTATGGTATTTACATATCAATTTGAATGTTTTATATGATTCATCTGTTTTAAAATTTCATACATTTAAATTTGCAGGATGCAATTCATCATGCACCATAAGAACAACATAAATATTTGGAAATGAAGGAGGATTTGGAAAGATTTCTTATTGGTTTCAATGATAAATTTATAATGGAATTTGACTTCACCAATGACCCACAAGCATTGGATGGATCTCCAAGAAGAAATAAAAGTTGTAATAGCCCTAGCTTTAAGCGTCGACGGAGGGCTCGACGAGCTCTAGCAGAGCACTTGAATGTGAATTCCGAAGAATATATGTCATATGAATTCACCGAGTCTATCCAACGTGGGAGGAGAAAAGTTTCATCCATGCCAAATCCACAACGCGGGACAATAGTTGCATCCATGCCAAATCGAGGCAATCAAACACATTTTCCTTTTGATTTGAATAATTTTCCTAATGATAAAAATTGATAGATATCTTGGTATGTTTAAAACTCTCAAAATAGTTCCTACCAATAGTTTTTGTTTCTTTTCATACCCCTACACAAGTTCCATTGTATTTTCTAAAGAAGTGGAAGAAAATGAATTATTAGCATATATTAAAATAATTAATTTACTCAAAATATCAATTGGAGGGTTTTTTGGAGTGTTGTATTTGATGTTTCTTCAATGGGTAGTTAATTGGAAATTTAGTTTGTTAACATAATTCAATTTTATATATGGCATTGTTTATTGTTTATGATTCAACTAATCCGCACACATATATGAGATGCAAAATTTAATATTTAGACTATCTTTGTATGATTTGTAATCTCTTTGAACTACTTTTGATCATTCATTAATGATCGTATCATATGCTATCTTATATATGAATCAAATCCAATGCATCTCCATTTTATTTCAATAACGTTAAGCATTGTACATTATGTTATTACAAGGTACATATATGTAGTGGTCACTGGAAAGATAATGATTGGGGTGGGGATTAACATGTTTTGAAAAAGGTTGTTGGTTTTCAATGTTTCAGTAAGGTATGCGTGTGACTTTGAATTACTTTGGGGACATGTTTAAAACCTTTATTTGTCAAACTCCTTTATATGCTTGTTGATTGATTTATAAGTCGTTTGATTTCCTCAAGACGTCGTGAAAAGGAGGAATGCAACTTCTGCTACTGTGACTGAGGCTTTGTAGGAAGCATTGGTTGCTGAAGCTGTCATCCGAAGTTTGAGGTATGTAAGTATCTTGATTAATACTGGGTTTCTTCAAGTATTTTTAAATTTTTTTATTCGGATGATGCATGTGTCTAGATAACCTCTTTGTGATATGATATGACCTATAGAACTAGTATAGATTTATCTTCACCTTAGATTGCCTCTTTGTGATATGACCTATAGAACTAGTATAGATTTATTAAGTATCAATAGGGAAAACAAATTTAAAGTGCAAATTTTAATGATTTTTTATTTATATAAACATAAATTCAAGATTGAAATGAATGTATGCTAGCCTATTTATAGTAATTAAAATAAATTTATGCTAGTGTATATTTATAGTAATTAAAATGAATTTATGCTACTATACATAAATTTAAAATTAAAATGAATGCATGCTTGTGTATTTATAGTAATTAAAATAAATTTATGCTAGTATCTTTATAGTAATTGTGAATGTATGCTCGTGTATTTATATTGAAAATTAAAATGAATGTATACTAGTGTATTTATATTGAAGATTAAAATGAATGTATGCTAGTGTATTTATAGTAATTGTGAATGTATGCTAATGTATTTATAGTAATTGTTTCTTAAATATGGTATTGTAAGTAAGATAACTAATTTGTGGGCATGATGTCTGCACACCTAGTTTTGTAAAGCACCTCACTTGTCTCAGCTCATTTAGATGAGGCATTTTAGTAATTATTTAAAGCTCTTCCCATTATTTGCTGGAATTTGTCCCTAATCTATCTTCTTTAGCCCGAGATATAAAGCTCCTGATTGACAAGTTGTAAGCTTACCTTTGTTCTTAAGTTTTTAGTAACATTACCTAATGTTCCATCTGTTGGTTAGATTGAACAGCCAATGCTTTTATCTTGAGTGGAATAAGTGTACACCTACATTAATAAGACCACATGGCACCTTGTCTGAGCTAGTTCAGGTGTACTTGTTTGACCATTAAAGAGGCACTCAGTTTCATTATGCTTTCAATCGTCTTTGTCTAGCCATAGAATAACCGTGGTCTTCACTTCCTGTAAAGAGGCATATAGTTTTATTTTCCTTTTCATTATTGTTTTACAGCCATAAGTTAAATAACAATGACATTCATTACCAATTCTGTATCATTTAAATGAAGGGATAGAATTAACGCCAATAAAACTTACAAGTATCCTAAAGTATAACATGGTCAAATGAGTATGTTCGCTTTCCGGTTAGATTCTAACAAAGGTTTCAATAATGTTGGTTTTCCTTTCACTTAGCTCCTATCAAGGTTTGCATAGAGTTGGTTATTATATTTCAATTCCATGGAAGCTTCTTTTCTCCATTGACCAGAATAAAATATGTTTAGCAATCATTTAGATGAAGTTCATTGCATCATTGGTTTGAAGAAAGAACATCGAAGACAAGAGTGTGCACGGGGAATACCACTGCACTCTTTACATCTAGAGGTGTGGTACAGGGGGACGGATTCAGAGCGCACATTTTTACATCAAGGAGAGTTTTGATGTGGAACCAAATCCCAATCAAGGGATATCTTACACAAATTAGCCAATTTTACTTGATTAAGATATCTTACTGTAGAATTAAGAAGTTCAATTATTATGAACATTTTATAGATAACAAATAGTGTAACATTAAAAACAATATTAATGTGAAACGAAATCCAAATCATTAAATATGCCAAAAATTATTATGTATTAAGCATAAAATGCAAATTCAATTGTCTACTAAACTTGCAAATTCAATTGACCAGCGAAAGCATGGCCCCCAATTTAATCTAACATGTTATTTTGCTTTATCGAGATAGGATTTTTTTTTGTTGTTGTATAAACTTGCACAAAAATGTCTATTTTGTATACAATTTATGTATTACATGATACATCAACAACACATATCTACATGATGTAGATTCTGCGTTTCCCTTCCTCGATGGTTGTTTCTCACATTTATTTGGGAATTGTTCAGCATGTTTTCAGAGCTGCTTTCTTCAGCGAAGACAGAGAATCCCCATCCTTCTATTGATCAATTCTTCACATTCCACAAGATGCTTGCACAACCAATGACTGTTTCTGAAGCTCTTGCCAAATGCAGGGCTAGTAACAAGTGTGACGGAGATGACAATTCAGACATACTGGCATTATCAAAATTTGCGCAGAAAAAGAAAAGTATGCAGCTCAACTAGTCAGAATTGCATTAGCAACAGACCTGATATCAATTTCTATTCTTGGTAACTATATCCATAAGAGTTCAAACTCAAAAGAAGCTACAAAGTTCAAAGCAATTAACAGCAACCCAAATCCTACATTAGATGATTCCTCGGCTATACAGAATCCCAAGAGTCAGGCCTCTTCTCTATCTTCTAGAAAGTCCGGTAAGTCATGTATCTCTTGATAACAAAATTCCAGGGAAATCTACATCGGCAGCTGTCTCTGAGACTACAAGTGATAAGAAGCCATCGAAACGCCATTCTCTCGGCACTGCTTTTGGTACTAGAAATGCAAAAGCTTCATCTAAAATTTCTCCAGAACCATCCTCAAAAGAGCCTACCATGATATGGGTGAAAGGAAATGGGGTGAATGACACAGTGGAACTTTCCAAACTTCTGCACAAGGAGGCAACAGAATGGTTCCTCGAGTTCATAGAAAGAGCTTTGGATGCGGGATTTCACACATCCAAAGAAAAGGAAGACGATACAGCATATTCAACAGCCAAAAGCCAATTGCAGAAAGACAAAAGCCAGATTGCCGCTATGCTGTCTCAAATTAAAAAAGCTAATGGCTGGTTGGATCAGCTTGGGAAAAATCAAGGAGACGATGAGCAATAAAAAATGGTGGAAATTGTTGATAGGCTGAAGCAGAAAATATATGCCTTTTTGATGCAGCATGTAGAGTCTGCTGCTTGTGCTCTTGATAACCAAGCAAACATAGTCTAAATGCAGGGGTTGCATTTCTATGAATCTCAAATTGGTTTGTACTATGTTGTATATTTATGACCATTTATGACCATGAATTAAAACACCATATAACATCATTAACCACTGAAACGTCCACTGAAACGTTTTACCTTTGAGGCTTCCTCTTCTGTACTACCTTAACATAACAGGAATTTTTTGAAACACTATTTATCTCTTGGCAAGAATACTATAACCAAAGAAGATATACTAGCTCTCTTTGGTTATGCTCTTTGGCTTTTGGATGTGGCATTCTAGATAGATTTACATGTACATTAATTTATGATGAACTACGTCTTTATTCAAACTGTCATTGCACTGAGAGCAGTGAGTTGTTGCACTCTACACTCTACAGCTCTGTGTTGGGGAGGACTCCATCTATGTTGGGGAGGACTCCATGTGAGTAGAGATCAAGTGTATGATGAGATCAAGTGTATGATGTTAATAAAATAAAATAAAATAAATTAATGACACATCTAGAATGTCAAAAATATTAAAAAGAGAAGAAAAACAAAGATTAAATATAAAAAATATTAAAAGGAAAAGAAAAAGAAAAATTAAATAGCATATATTTACCTTATCTCCAAATCTTTTATAAAAAAATTGCACTTATATATATTTTTTATCCTCTCAACATAATGCTTAATAAATTGGATATTACATTGAGAAAAACTGCGCGCGCGCCCCCGAGCTAGGTCTGCTGGTCGCCTCTGCGCGCCCCTGAGGCTGCCAAGCCAATTTCACTGTTTTGCAGCGTTCCCACGGCTCAATGGAAGCTCCAGGGGACCCCGATCCGCCCCCAGAGGTCCAGGCATTCAGAAAAATGGTAGCAACAGGACCAAAGCGGCCGCCCTCAGCGTCTCAGCAAAAGTTCGTAAGGAAAATGGATTCCATCCCCACGGTGGCTCTGCCAGAAGAAGAAACTTGTAAAGCAACACTGAACCTGGCCGAGAGAGGTCTCATAGGCCAGTTTATGGGCCTCTGGCCTTCGCCTAAATCTGTGGAAGAATGGACGCAAAGGAACTGGAAACCCTTGATCAAAGAGGGAGTCAAAAGCTACTTTGTAGGAAAGGGCTTCTTCATTTTTGTCTTCGAGAACACTGAAGATAGGGGATTGATCTTCAGAAATGGGCCTTACTTTATGGGACCGCAGGGCCTTTACCTAAATAAATGGACACCCGACTTCGATCCCACTCAAGACGTTCCCTCTGCAGTCCTGGTATGGGTCAGGCTTCCACACCTCCCACTCCACTGTTGGAACCAAAAATCCCTCCAGATCATTGGAAACGCGCTGGGAAAATATATAGACCACGCTGCAAGGAAGGATCAGTATTCCTGTGCTCGAATCTGCGTAGAAGTGGACTTAGAAGAGGGGCTCCCGGAAGCAATCAATCTAACCGTAGCTGGGTGGACGTACGTACAGGAGCTGGATTATGAGCAACTACCTTTTAAGTGCAGACACTGTCATGGACATGGACACTTTGCAAAGCATTGCAAGAAGAAAGCAGAGGAACAGGTAGAAAAACATAATGGGGAATCATGGACCCTGGTCCAGAAAAACACAAATACAAAAAAAGGTAAAGGAAAAGGCCATATGACCGTATCTCACAGCAGTGATAGTAACGAAAAAGAAAAGGACACGGCGCAAAAGGGAATAGCAAATGACCAGGACAGGTATGCAAAACAAACAGAAGAGAATGGCGAACAGGCAGAAACCCCACCCTCATTCAAAGTGGGAGGGAAAGAGCCACAGATTGGGGACAATCAAGGCAGCCCTTCAAACCCTTCATATGCAGAAATCGCAAAGAAAAAACCAGAGGAAAGCTCAGGTTCTTCAGAGGATGAAACCTTTGAGCGTCCCTCGAAGAAAGCAGGAAGGAATTCCCGCAAAGAAAAGAGGGAGGAGGAGGCAGAAAGGTTCAAGACACAAGGCAATCATCCCACTATAGAAATGTCTATTGGCCGAAATACCAGACCAAGACCTTCCAAGGGAGGTTCCAACCCCCCCCATCGAGTAAGTAATGAAACTCGCCTCCTGGAATTGTAGAGGTTTGGGGAATGCCTCTAAAATAGAAGTAGTCAAGGACCTGTTGAAACCAGATCCCTCAGATATTCTAATGCTCCAGGAGACCAAAATAGAAAGGGAAGCCCTTCTGGAAATCAACAGATCAAAGTGGAACAAAAGAGCTGGCAAAGCAGTCAGTTCAAGGGGGACCTCCGGAGGATTGGAAACTCTCTGGACCGATGACATCTTCCATCTGAATAAGCACTTCGAAACTCAGCACTGGATTTTCACGGAGCTGAAGCACAACTCAAGTAAGTTAATCATCTCTCTTTTTAATCTATATGTACCAGTTTCTTATGTTGAAAAACGAGAATGCTGGAACTCACTTTCGAATTATTTAGACAAGAACTCTCCCATCAACATCATCATAGCAGGGGATCTTAATATTGTTACAAAAGCAAAAGAGAAGAGGGGAGGCTCCAATAACACAGACCCCATGCTGGTAAAAGTAGAGGAAATCATGCAGTTTTGGGACCTCTTAGATTTCAATCTAATCCAAGGCATTTACACTTGGTCCAACAACAGGGTAGGTGCGGACCACATATCTGCCCGTTTAGACCGATTCCTTGTGCAAAGCTCCGTAATGATGAACAAAAAGATTATCACTACCAAAATTCTGCCCAAACTTACCTCAAACCATAAGCCAATACAACTTCTCCTGGAAGAAGAAGAAGAGCTGGGCCCCATTCCATTTCGTTTCAGCCCTTTGTGGATTGACAGAGGTGAATTTTTAGAGACGGTAAAATCAGCATGGACCAAGTCTTTCTCGGGATCGCCAAGCTATGTCTGGGAACAAAAGATGAAAGCCACAAAACAAGCGTTGAAGGAATGGATAAAGAAACCAATCCCCTCCCCTACCGAACAAAGAAGAGAAGCAGTGCAGTCACTGCAAGCTTTGCAAACAGATATGGAACACAAAGATATCACAACAGAGATGCTGGAAAAATAAGTAAAAGAGCAGCGATCTACATTTCAATCCTTCCGAAGGGAGGAAGAGTACTGGAGACTTAAATCCAAAAGTCTCTGGCTGAAGGCTGGGGACAAGAACACCTCTTATTTCCACCAGCAATATAGAGCGAGGTTGTCCAGGAATCATATAGCAGAAATAAAAACAGGGGATGGTCAAGTTTGCAAAGGGTTCAATCAAGTCAAAGCCGTTGCAGAATCCCATTTCAAGAACTTATATAGAGAAGACATTCTAAGTAGCGAAGAGGAAACTGCAGATCTTCTCTCCAATATCCTGCACCTCATTAGTTCAGAAGATAATGATTCACTCTGCCGGCCACCTACCGAGGAAGAAATCACCAACGTAATCTGGTCCATGGAGGTAGACAAGGCTCCTGGGCCTGATGGTTTTTCAATTCATTTTTACAAATCCTGCTGGCATATCATCAAAGATGATCTCCTTAAAATGATCAGGGGGAGCATGAAAAAAACGAAGGTTGGTGGAGGAACCAACTCAACATATCTGGCATTAATTCCCAAAGACACCAACCCTGAATCATTTGCAAGATACAGGCCAATATCTTTGTGCAATGCATCCTACAAAATCATGGCAAAGCTACTTGCAAACAGGATTAAACCTCTGCTAAAAAGAATGATTACCAGTTATCAAGGCGGATTTGTGGAAGGCAGGCATATACAGGATAATGTAATACATGTTCAGGAGACTGTACACTCCAGCATACACTGGAAAGAGAAAGGAATGTTGATTAAGCTGGATATGGCAAATGCATTCGACAGAGTCAACCGTTCGTTCTTATACAGAGTTCTTCTCTCATTTGGCTTTTCGTCCCAGTTTGTTCAGATGATCAAGGCATGCATAGATAAACCATGGGTCGCTCCCTTAGTCAATGGTCGCCCCACTAGCTTCTTTCAAACTCAGAGGGGCATCAGGCAGGGATTCCCTCTGTCTCCCTTCCTGTATATAATCATGGCGGACACCCTCAGTAGAAAATTCATTGCTGAAAGGATAGCTGGAAACATTCTGGGTCTTAAATCCTCCATTGGGGCAGAACCCTTAAACCACGCGTTATTTGCATATGACTCACTCTTACTCGGAGGAGCCTCCATTAGAATAGCTAGAGCCATCGATTTGGCTCTCAAAACATATTGCAGATCATCGGGGGATGTAATCAATGACAGCAAAAGAGAAATATACAGCTGGAATCTAAGTCACCAGGAGCTCGCAGGCATCTCTGCCATCCTCGAGTTTAAAGGTCACGAAAATTGGGAAAGAATTCAGTATCTCAGCCTTCCGATTATCTCAGGTGGCAACAAAAGATCGATTTGGACGGACCTCATTTCCAAAATCAAAAACAAAATAGCAGCGTGGGGAGGCTTTTGGTTAACAAGGGGCGGTAAAGTCACGCTCATCAAGTCTGTGTTGTCCGCGATTCCTCTTTACCAGGCCGCGTTTCTCTTAGCGCCCAGATCGGTGAACAAGTAGATCTCCAAGCTCTTACGAGACTTCCTGTGGCAGGGGGGAAAGGGCAATGACAACAAATTGCACCTGGTGAATTGGGAGACTGTCAGAAAACCCACGGCAGAGGGAGGTTTACAAATTCCGGACCCGTCACTTGCAAATTTAGCGCTTGGAGGTAAGATCCTTTGGATGCTGATCGATGATCCCATGCACCCGGTGAGCTCCATTCTGAGAGAAAAATATGGAGTAAACAGTTCACTCAGCAACCTCTAGGTTGACAGCTCTGCAAACTGTACGCATATGTGGAAGTTGTGCTGCAAAAGCAGTAACTTTTTCAAAAGTTTGGTGTACAAAATCCCTGGCAACGGCAAACGAACGTCAATCTGGATGGAAAGCATCATGGGGAGAGAACCTCTGGCAGAAAATGATGAAATTGCAGACCTCAGAGATTGGCTGGAGAGAGCAGGAGTAAATAGACTATATGACCTCTCGAAATGGGATCACCGAGGGGATTGGGCAGGATGGGACTTCCACAGAGTTCCTCCTCGTTTATCACAACAACAATCCATTCTTGTTGACCTGTTGGAGGATGCTGCCCCAGTCAATAGAACCATTAAAGACAGATGGGGATGGGGTCAGACAGGAGTTTACACATCAGCGACAGGATACAGAGCTTTGCAGGCCTCAAGAAACATCAGCCATACGCCGACTTTTTGGAAAAGAGTCTGGGACCATCTTTCCATCCCAAAAGTGAACTTATTTTTTTGGACCCTCATGCACAACAAAATTCTTACGGGAGACAACATGGAGAAAAGGAACATAGTGGGGCCTCACAGATGCGCGCTTTGCAACAATAACTTCGAAACATCTTAGCACCTGTTCATGGACTGCACCTTTGCCAAAGAGGTACGGGGGCTCTTTCTTCAAGACTTCCAGATTACTATTCCACCTCAGAATTCGGTTGCAAAACTTTTCGCCTCTTGGAATCTAATCTACCCCCAGCGCATACCGTCTAAATCTTTCTGGATCAAAATATGGACAACAATTCCCAAGTATGTATGCTGGCAGCTTTGGTTGACCCGCAATCAGATGATATTCAAAGAGGAGTGACACTCTCTGTTGCAAGTAGCGGCAAAAGCTAAGGCATTCCTTCTGGAAGCGGCCCAACAACAGTATGCCAAAGAGGACCCTCTGTTACTTTCGGAGGAAAAGAGGTGGTTAAGCCAGCTTGTCCCTCTACCGAGTAAGCATTTCCCTCCGCCAAAAACAACCAATCTAGAATGGCGAATAAGAGTTGATGATGACAAATTCCAGCCATGGTGGAGGTCTAAAAACTTATCCACAATTTTCTTTGACGGGGCGTCTAAAGGAAACCCAGGTGCAGCCGGAGCCGGGGGGGTCTTATTCTCTCCGGATGGGACTACAAAAGATTTCTTCTGCTGGGGATTAGGACAGAAATCTAACAATCAAGCTGAAATGTTAGGGCTTACCAAAGCTTGCCTCCTCGCCAGAGAAAAAGGAGTCAAAGATTTACAAGTTTTCGGAGACTCGGAGGTAATAATAAAAAATCTAAACATGAAGATTCGGTTCAGCAATGCTAGCCTAAACATAATCCTTGAAAGACTTAAGAGAGTCTTACTAGACTTCAACTCGTGCAAGTTTTATCATATCTTAAGAAAATTGAACAACGAAGCTGATATGATGGCGAACAAAGGCAACTCCCTAGTGAAAGGACTCCTAATTGTAAACAACGAAAGTTTTTATCATATCCACTGAAAATGTTGCCCTTCAAAAGCAGCTGCAGCTAGAAATCTGCCTTGTAATAAGGGTCGCCTCGGCAAAGACCCACTTTTCTTCCAGTTAATAAATCCTTCAACCGTTTCAGTTAAAAAAAAAAAAAAAAATTTGGATATTACAATGAAGCTATGCTAGTTAATTTCTTTATTTAATGAGTGACTAAAATGATATTTTGAAGCTTTCACATGCAATAAAACATTCCTCTCAATAAGAAAAACTACAGGTGCATAACTTATATATATTTTTTATCCTCTAAACATAATGTTTAATAAATTGGATGTTACAATGAAGCGATGCTAGTTAATTTCTTTATTTAATGAGTGCCTAAAATGATATTTTGAATCTTTCACATGCAAGAAAACATTCCTCTCAATAAGAAAAAGTACAGGTGCATAAAATGTTCAAGACTTTTGTAACCTTGCCCCAACCATAAGTTGAAAGGAAAACTTTTTAAGTTTTTTCTTTGGTCAATCAAACATTCTGTGTTCAATTTTAGAGCTCAATTTCTTGTCTTCTAAATCAAATTTGTCTTGCCCTCTAAATCAATCAAATTGGTTGTTTAGTGTATTTGTGCAAATGTACGCCTTCAGCTCCCAAACCACTCACCCTTCCGAGGTGAAGGTGTGCATTCAACATGAATCAGGTTAACTTAAGGTCTTAAACTGTAAGTTCTCAATGACTCAAGTTCAAATCCCATAAAGATAATGAAAAATGTAACTTCAACCCTTTCAACGAGGATTTG
>ML795383.1:4398-14704 GCA_009831015.1 Picea engelmannii
CGTAATAATATGGTTGATATGCATGTTTAATAGTACAACCTTTTTGATGATATGTTAACATGATGATTCAAAAAATGAGTTTATGTTCATGTATTTTGTAGATTTAAAAGTAAGATTATAAAAAAAATGTGGTTTATAATTTAAAAATTAAATTTCTAACATGTTTTTAAAGAACACATTAATGCTATACTAGTTTAAAAATTAATAACTAAGCTTACAATGAAATTAATGTGAAGATTTCAAAATATAATTAGATGTAATCTATGTATATTGTTTAATTCTAAATTCGTGAGACTTGAAATTTGAGTCATCAAGACAAAGATGAAGTTTATTTTTTTCATTAATTTTATATATTAGTATTTCATAAAATAGTTTATAATTTTCTAATAAATGACATCCTTAATAATTTTAAATAAATTGAATTAAATTTATTATTTTATTTGTATTAGTATATTACTGGATTGTTTAATTACTAAATATATAATTATAATGAAGTGTGATGTTTTTCATAACGATCCAAGTACTATACGATGTTATTTAAATTTGTTTTTTAACTAAAGTGTTTGTTAGTTTACATACTTTTATCATTGATTTTATAATTATTTAAATTATGCCCCCAATGTTGACTAAAACCACAATTAATGAAGTAATTTAAAATGTTGATAGCAATCAACTTGCAAAATAATGTCAAAAATAACAATAGGAAGATTTGTATCCATATAATTTTAGGGTCAATAGAATGTTTATCATTGGAGATCATAACTTTTTATAATAAAATTTTTTAGTGTAGAAGAGTCTATTAAAAGAGAGTAAATAGTACAATGAAAAATAACATTTATTCATATGTAATTTGTTTTTTGAAAAAGAATTTAGTTAGAATGAATATGTATGAACTATCTATGCAATATAAAAATGTTTATGGTAATTTTACAATTATAGTTTCAACCATATTGAACTTTGTAATTTATTAAAGTATCTTTGAATTTTTTTATTTAAATTAAGTCTTTATGTTTTATATATAAAATTTTGATATAAGTTCACCAATACATAATCTATAATAAAGATCATTTAATAAAAATAAACATCATGATGATAACCATCTAACAAACATAAGCATAATCTAAAATACACATTTAAATTCCCTAACATCATCTAATTATATATACCTATAGCACATATAAACATCATTAATTAGATAACACACAAATCTAATAATCTAACATGGCATCATCATTGTGATCACATCTAACAAAACACAAGCATTGTCTAGCATCATCATCACACACATCTAACAAGCATCATTTAACATACACATCTATCAAGCACATTTAACAAACATATCTAACATGACCTAACAATGTACACAACAACATCAACATATAAATTAATTAAGTACATCATCATGATCAACATGAAAATGCACATCTAATGAACACTGTTATAACATACACATATATCAAGCACATTTAACAAATATATCTAACATGACCTTATATATATATTATGAACAAGTCAAATAACTGCTATAACATATCTGGTCCAATCGATGTGATAGTCATATCTACAACAATAGTGGAGGCCTGACATGTAGTAGAAGGTGATGGATGGTCAGGAGGAAGTGGAAGATCAAGAGGTGGCTAGTCGACTCTGTAAGGAGAAGTAGGAGGTGGAGGGGGAGGTGGCTGGTCGAATTTGTGAGGAGGAGTAGGAGGTGGAGGAGGAGGTGGTTGGTCGACTCTATGAGGAGAAGTAGGAGGTGGAGGAGGAGGTGGCTAGTCGAATCTCTATTGAGAAACATGAGGTGGAGGAATAGGTGCTACCTACTCATCTGGGTGAGGTGAAGGAGGAGGAAGAGGACGTGGAGAAGGATCATGGCCACCCTCATCAATCGATGGGGTACACGATGAAGGGGTACTGGAGGAAGAGTGCGTATCATCGACAACCATCCTTGCTGCTAGTAGCCTAGTAGCTCTGATGATATGACACCTAAGAGGCATCATATCACGCAACATATCCTTCCAAAGCTATAAGAGCATCGGATCTGCCCTAATGTTTTTCATCAACACAAGGAAGACTCCCACCTCAACCAAAAGTGCACAGAGTGGGTCACCCAACTCCAACCTGAATTCAGTATCTGACCTACGACGCATGCCAAGTATCCTCATCCACATATGGTGGGGGATGAGACATGTCCCCAAGGAATGTGCCAATATATGCAAAATAGATAGTACACAATAATAATTAGACAGTTTCATTAAACAATTTAATAAAACAAGTTAAAGAATGTGTTAGAATTAATTTTATTCTAAGTAATTAAGACAATAAAATGAAGCTAGATTAATTAAAAAAAAACACTAATATTACCTCTAGCATCTGGTGGCTCATCTGGTGTGAATAGGATGTTCGGACACCCTCTCCAATCCAACCCCATGCAAGGACACAACACCATCGCGAACATGTGATTGGCCTCACTGGCTAGTAGCCCTAGTGCGTCAGTGGAAATCCTGGTCAAAAACTTCGGTTGGCCCCTCTTGGGCATCATTTGGCCCCACATGTGCATTCGCACTTGAGTCATCGAACTAGAAGGTTGGAAGGAAAAAGTAGGCCTCATCTCCGAAAACCTCTCAAAAAATAAACAAAACAACTCTGAAGCAAAAGGGAAGTTCTCCCTCTCATGTATCATAGCACGACATCTATCTAGAGCTATACAAAACTGTTGCAAGAAAATGTCATACCATCTAATACATTGTGGCCTATGTACCGAAGAATCAACATAATGCAAAAGAGTGCAACTAATGCACTTCCCATCACTGGTAAAGTGTGCAATGGTTGTCACTAATAGTGAGAGGCACCTAACCTCCTTTGCACCGAAAGAAGCGATCCATAGCTGTCCACCAGACATATGAAAATCAACTGGAGAAAGTACATCAACCCCAATATATCTCTGAGAGTAAATGAGATGACCCTCTGCTGCAACACCGACTGAGACATTAGGGAACTGGGGAAAATCCTCCCCTCTCCTAGATAGCCCAGGATAAAATATATATCCTC
Source organism: Picea engelmannii (assembly GCA_009831015.1). NCBI lineage: Eukaryota > Viridiplantae > Streptophyta > Pinopsida > Pinales > Pinaceae > Picea > Picea engelmannii. The sequence continues at coordinate 7,450 of ML795383.1, forward strand.
CTTAATGGGATGGTACCACTGATCAGGACTGACACAAAAATCTTGTTGATGGACATCCCATCGACAGATTAGCTGCAACAAGAACCCATAGTGCCCCTTAAAGGATGTAGCCTCCTCATAGTGCACTCAATTATTAGATGCACTAGTGTGTCAGTATTTAAGTAGTGCACCAAAGTATATATTTTTAAAAAATAACCCTACCACGATGCCCCAATTTTGAGAGCAACGGTGTGCACCGATGCATCATTATTTAAGTAGCACACCGAAGTATATTTTTTTTGAAATAAACCTACCACAGTGTGCCATTTTTGAGAGCACTGGTGCGTTATGTATTTATAGAATCACCGTAAAAAAACATCCGGTAAAAACTCTGCTCGCTCGCCTCTTCTAGTGTCCTTCGTTATAAGAAGATTTTTGGGCTATTTTTATAGGGGTTTCCACAAAAACCTCCGCTAGAGGGTATTTTCCTTGTAGTGCATATACCGGTTGAAAGGTCTCAAAATAATATTTCCAACCATATAACTTGTGCTCCCATTTGAACTAGGTATGTAGGATAAAAATTCCTTCAAATATAGGGTATCCAAACTGAACCTAAAAAATCCAAAAGTAACACTTTCAACAATATCCATCTTGCAATCTTTATCTTGAACATTTGTAGGCTTGTAATATTTATCTTGGACATGTATAGGCTCCCCTTGTCTTTGACATCAATGCCAACAATATTTCTAACAACTTCCCCTTTGTCATTGATAACAACCCTTATTCAATTCTATAATACTCCACCTATTTGCAACTTTCCTTGTGTCTGCAATTCTTCCCTTGTCTGCAACTTCTCCCCCCTTTGAAATCAATGGTAAAGGGATTCTCCCCCTGATCTTGTGCTTCTCTTTACTTACAATATGAGATAGATATGACTCCCATACAACATTTTTCTCTTTTGACTTTATCGAGCATGTATACATCTCTTGAGGGTTTGTTTGCACTTGCCACTAATATTCCCGAAGCTGCTTTCCTTATCTCACACCCTTTAGAATGAAATGTGAGGTTGTAACCTTGATCACACATTTGGATGAAACTTAGAATCTTATGCTTTAACCCTTCAACATACGATACATTCCGTGTCTTAGTCTTTCCATTATTAAGACTAATAACACCCTTTCCAACTATCTTTGGAGAAGCCTTATCTCCAAAAGTAACACTGCCTCCTTTTTATTCCTTAAAGGTGAGAAACTTGGTATGGTCCCCTATCATGTGTTTTGAACATCCATTGTCAATGTACCATTGGTTCCCTTCATTTGAGCATAAATTGCAAGTCCACATTCTTCCTTCTTCGGTTCTTCTTGCTTCCTTTTCCACACCCTGGTGTATTCTTCTCTATGCTTGGTAAGAACATCTTCTTTCATGTTTTGTTTAGGAGACTTTATCATGCCACTTCTACAATCACATGTTATGTGCTCATAGTTATCGCACTTATAAAATTCGATATTATTGATGTTTGAATCGGTTAAGATCAAAACAACAACCTCATGAAGATTAAAAACCCCCCATTCATTTTTATAGAGGTGGTACTCCTCTCTGAATTCTTTAAAAAATTATCTTTAAAGATCTTGGGAAAACAATTTTAAAATGGGAGAATGCTCAAAATCAAACTCCAAATCTTTATCATTCAAATAAATAAAAATATTGAATAGAATATACACGCATCAAGAATTTCTGAGAAGTGGACCAGGAACCTTCACTCATAGAATAATAAATTTGCATAAATATAATACAATGAAAATAACTATAAAGAATATAACATGAATCTCAAATCCATCATAGTTTCAAATATTTTTGATCACATTCAAGGGAAGAAAGATGAAGGGCCCACATATCATAGAAATTTAAAAGAGTATTTTCATTAAATTAAAAACAAGATTTGATAGGTTAATTTCAAATATCTTATATTCAAATGCACAGAGTTCAAAGATACAATTAAAATTAACCCCGAAGTAGTTCTCTGGAGTTTTCTCTAAAATAAATTATTCTTTAATAGTCTTAAGAAAATAAAAGGTGTTCGTCCAAAGATGGACTGGGATTGGCTCCTGTGGACCATAAAATAAAGAGACGAAATAAGAAAAGAGCAGGAACATAGCTGGAGCAAGGAAGGAAAAATGCAAGACCTAAAAAGATAAAAGAAGGGAAAAATCATAAATCAATTATATTCTCTTTGGGATAGACAAAATATAACTGGATGAATTTTGAAAACAAAAGGGAGAAGGATGTGATCTCAAGAAGTGAAGGAACAAAAATGAACCTGCCAACCCGCCAACCCGTGATGATATTGAAAATTGGTTAAGTATTGATCTATCAAGAGATTCGAGAGTCGGTTGGACTCGTGAAGCATAAGAAATGAAATGGGGAAACATGAACCCACGGGTTTTCCAACTCGTGAACCCGCCATGCTAAGAGACTTTGAAAATATTCTAATTAAAGTGAAAAATAAGGGTCACGAAACAATAAAGTGCATTTTGATGATGGTGGAAAACAAGACTTGAATGAGAATGATGATACCAATACGCGAACCCATCGTTATAGGAGAACTTAAGAAATGGATAAGTATTGGTGCAATATGGATGTGGTGGATAATATAAGTGTATTTTGTATAATGCAGAACTTGATGAGCAAGGTCATGAACCCACCATGGATTGAAAAAATTATAAGTAAAGAAAAGTTAAACATAAAATATGTGAGCTTATATATAGGTCAACAATTGGCTCCAACTGTGGGATAATAACCCTTGTGGGTTACTAAAGAATCCAAAATCTCACATGTTGGGGATGGAGTCAGTGTAAAAAGAGAAAGTAAGAAAACATGTACAGAAGGAAAATAAATAAAACTATGTACATGTGAGAGTAGGATCGATCAGGGAAAGACATTTTTGAGATGTTGGCCATTGATTGAAAACACTTGTACGATCCCCTTCATGTCTTTACACAAATAAGAGTTATATCCCAATCTATTTTCAATAGTATACGAGCCAATCTGTAATGCCTTAAATTTTGTATGTAAAGAAGGATTTTCCTTTTCTTTGTTCCATAATAGTATCAGTTGACCCTTTTGAAAATCTTTTGTTGTTGCACTCTGATCGAAATATTTATTTATGATCTGTTGTCTCTGACTCTTTAATGCTTCAACTCGTTCTTCCTCTAATTTCACCAATTGATTATATCTTCTGTGTAAAGAGGAGACTTCCTCTACATCTTCAATGGTCATAGCATATGTCAAAGCATTAAGTTTTAGATTAATATGAATTCTTGCTTCTTTTCCATACACTAGTGTATATGGGGAATTTCCAGTGCTATCCTTTGGTGTTAATCTGCTTTCCCATGATGCATCTATTAATTTCAAATGCCAATTTATTTGATTAATATCAATTGTTTTCTTGAGGATTTAGATCAAAGTTTTATATGTATACTCATCCAAACCATTTCCTTGGGGGTAATAGTTTGATGATTGTCCCATTATAATACCAAATTCTCCACAAAATTTAGTAAAATTTGACCCAATGAATATTGACCCATTATCTGTGAATTTTTTTTTTCTGGAACTCTGAATCTTGCTAAAATGTTTTCTTTGAGGAATCTTATAAGATCGTCTGAATCAACCTTTTTCAACACTACTACATCTTTCCATTTTGTAAAGTAATTTGTAGCCGTGATAATATATGAATGGCCCTTACTTGATTTCATATTAATTGGCCCAATTACATCCAATCCCCATTGTGTGAATGATTCTTCTATTGATATGGGTTGCAGGGGCATTGCTGCCCTTTTCATTCTTCCTGAGAATTTTTGACAAGAAATGCATTTTCTTATCATTGAATATGAATCTTTGAAAATAGTTGGCCAATAATATTTGTCTCTCATTATTCTATGTGTAGTGACTGTAGGTGCTAAGTTCCCACCACAAATTCCCTCATGGAATTCTTCCATTAGTATATGAGCTTTTGTTGCATCAATGAATCTCAACAACATTCCATCAAAATTCATACACAACAAAATTTCGGCAACCAACACATATTGATTTGCTTTAATATTTAGTGCTCTTATTTCTTTTGGAGACATGCCATTTGGGAACTGGCCATATTTTAGATAGAAAATAATTTCTTTATACCACTCGAGAGTTGATGTAGATGATCCTGTTGCAATCAATATAACTCCATTTAGTGAATCAAAACTTGAAATGAGATTGCATACTCCCTGTCCTCTAACTTCTTTTAGTGGCTTAATCTCAATACCATATTCTTGAATTTTTTCCAGCTATTTCTCCCATTCCCTTATCTCAACTGTTGACTGAGAAGCATTTTCATTGGAGAAGTAGGAACATATGCTATGACACGGGATGACAAAATATAAGTTCTAAAATGAGCCACTATCTTAATTAAGGAAACATATTGCTTCTCTATCTCTGAATATTCCAATTCATAATCATGAAGAGTTTTGCTCATAAAATTTATTGGGAGTTCTTCTCCTTTAAGATTCTTCTGTGTATGAATGGGAGCAATAGTCTCCCCCGAAGCAAAATAATATATGATGAAATATTTATTAAAATATGGGCTAATCAATATAGGTGCAGTTGTGATTGCATGCTTGATATTGCTGAACGCTCTTTGAATGTCTTGGGTCCATTCAAATATTTGATCATTTTTTAACAATGCATTTATTGGTTTAACAATTGTTGCACAGTCTGGGACAAATCTTCTTACAAAATTTATTTTTCCAAAAAAATAATTGTACTCCCTATTTTGAGGTCAGAGGATTTAATTCATTGATAGCCTTAATTAAATCTATCATGATCAATATATATTCCTTCTTTACTGACTATATGTCCCAAAATATTTTCTTCTAAAACTGCAAACACACATTTCTTTGGATTAGGAGATATTCCATATAATCTGCATCTTTGAAAAACTTCTCTTAGATGATGAATATATTTTTCTCTGATCTTAGAATGAATGGTAAGATCATCTTGATAATTGGCCATGCATCTCCTTATCAAATATTTGAAGGCATGGCCCATAGCTCTATGAAAATTTGCTCCTGCATTTTTCAAGCCAAAGGGAATGTGGGTATAATCTATGTCTCCCTAGGTGTTATGAAAGCAATTTTTGATATGTCTTCCTCTACAACTAGCACCTGATTGTATCCCAAAAAGACATCTAACATGGACATAAAATCTGAGCCAGTGACTTGTTGAAGTGACATTTCCATGTTAGGAAGGGGATAATTATCTTTAATGCTCGCCTTGTTCAAATCTCAAAAATCAACAAACAAACAAATTTCTTCACTTTTCTTTCTTACGATGACAGGGTTTGACAACCATTTTAAATGCCCGATTGGGAATATTATTCCAACTTTCCTCAATTTATCCAATTCAATTTTCACCAAGGGTTTCAATTTTGGATTTATTATTCTTAACTTTTGTTTGAATGGCTTCATCCCTTCTTTTAATGGTATGATATGCTGGAATATAGATCTATCATATGCCTTCAAATCATCGTAAGTCCATGCGAAAACAACAAAGAATTCTTTGAACAAGGAGGTACACTGATCGATCTCATTTTTCGTGCATCCAGTCCCAAGATTTATATATTTTGGAGATTATTCAATCCCAATATTTATCTTTTAAGTTTCTTGCACCTTTCTGGTAGATGCTTATTCTTTCAAATTTGGCATCCTCACTTGATTATCTCTTGTAAATATAGGCTCAAAATTGATACATTTTTTAAGAATTGGTGGAGAATCATCGAGAATTTCATTTGTGCCGGCAAAAAAATCGACCAACTCTTCATCATTTTTGAACACTTGTTAATGATCTCGATTATCAGGTACTGATGGCCTGCAATTTCTTTTAACTTGAAAAGTATTTTGATTTTGAAAATCATCAGGATTAAACAAAGATTCAATAACTGCCAGTGTGTCTACTTTTTGATTTCTTTCCATGGGAATAAATGATATATTGAATGAGATGAAGGAATACATCAATTCATATACTCTTTTGGCATAGAGTATCAATCTTTCCTTTTTGATCTTATATTTCTTCCTGATGTGATTTATAACAAGTTCAGAGTCGCCAGTTATGATCAAATGTTCAATATTTATTTGGATTAGAAGATTCATTCCTTGTATTAATGCCTCATATTCAAATTCATTGTTCATATAAGGAAATTAAATCTTGATAGCATGAGGATATATAACTGAATTAGGACTTTTGAACATAATTCCTACTCCTCTCCCCAAGCTGTAACAAGGAGCATCAAAAGACATCCTCCAAAATCCTTTATTTTTTTTTACTTGTTTCAAAATATCTATTTGCTCGTGATCAAGGATAACATAGTTTCCTATACCGAAATCAATATAATATTTCGTTAATTCATTGTCCCTTTTCTTGAAAGAAAATAGTTTTCTTGGTTCCCGAGGAACTCTAATCGTTGTTCCATATTTATTTGGAAACATCATGCAACTCTCATCATTCATCATATACCCTCATATCATCGAAGACCAATCTCTCCCAAGAACTACTCCAGAAGCTCGAGGAAGATCAACCATTGTAATTGTGAACATAGTTGTGATATGTGGAGCAAAAATTATCCGAGCATAAAAATATTTGATTTCTCCATATGCAGGGACCTTTCTTGAGTCAATATCATATACCCTCTCCCCAGTTTCATAATATTTGGTACAACTAATCCCAAGTGCTTCCATTATTGATAGTGGCATGATATTATTTGTCACTCTAGTATCAATCAAGCAATTATGAAGGACCACATCGTGATTTTCTATTGTAATATAAAAATGTGGGATTTTACCTTTTGGTCTTACCATTGATATATTCTAATGTTTCTTTGGATTTGATGCAATAGATTCAATTCTATGACTTGGCTCATCTAAGATTTTAAGAATATTTTCCCTCTGCTGTGGGATTTTGACAACTTCCATGAATGGCAAAGTGATTCTCAATTTTGTCAGGTCATCGATCACATTATATGTCATTTGTGGAGGATTCTTCATGTGATTTACAACTTGTTGCTGCTTAGTTGATTCTACACCATTTGGTCTTATATTTTCCTTTTATTTTTCTACATTTTATTTTGTTTTGAATTTGTTTGTTTGTGCTCTTGTTTGCACAACATTGTCTTATGAGAAATCAATTTCTTTGTGCTCATAAAATATATACATTGATGAATCACTTTCATCCGTCTATACAGATTCAA
>ML795383.1:69911-83619 GCA_009831015.1 Picea engelmannii
AGGTAGCAGCCTCACATTGAGTTGGTTCTCAATTGTAAATGATGTACAGAATAGAAAAAGACTGCCTATCATTTCGAAGAAGAAGAGGTTTTCTCCCTTTATGGGTTTCCTCGTGAAAATCTGTCTCTGTGTGTATTTTATGTTTGACTAATGATCTTTACTCTTACTGTCCATATGCTGTATGATTGGTTGATGACACATGAAGAAATCTTAATAATTATTTAAAAGGCATAAAATTGTTTAAGCTTATAAACAACTGATTCACCCCCCCTCTCAGTTGTTCTAGTATTTCCAACACGCCATACCTATCAAACTTGTTCCAAATAGACTGCAAAGATGAGCAGGATGTAGGTATGGAATTTCATTACTCATGGATGATCACTCTCATAGCTTTCATGGGATGGCGAGAACCAGAATACGTTGTCTTTACTACCACACCACAGCTAGGAGGAGCAAGATATCGCGTCCTGAGATCTGGGCCACTAGCCAAGAAGAAGAAGGAGAACGAAATTGTATTTGAAGTGTACCTACGGGAGATACAGGAAGCCATCAACCGAACATGGAGAATAACACCAGAGGATGTCACATGATATGGGGATATTGCTAATTTCTGGGCCATGCGACAAGCCATGTGGATACAACTAAGGAATGACCCAGATAAATAGTGGCTACAGATGTGCTACTGCATCACCGAGGGGGATATCGACATGATCATCAACGAATTTCCTGATGAATGGAGGATTCCAACTATACCCAGAGGAGTATCGGGACAAACAATAGAGGGAGGGATTATGCAGGCGGAGACACAACCTCCACAAATCCCAATACCCAAGAGATGAAGAATGGGCCAAACCAAGTCGACTCAGATAGATTACAACTCAGAGCAGCCAGGGACCCATAAGGGGAAGACATAAACCACGCAACCAACCAATGAACAGAGGAAACTGGCTAAGGGAGCACAGGAAACCGCACCAAACCCCATCACACAGGAACCAGGAGGGGCTAAGAGACCAGTGGTACATGATGTAGGTGTGCGCAAGAAAATGAAGGCACAACAACCACCACCGAATTACACAATCACGAAGGATGATGGAGAGATGATTTTCAGGATGGTCCAAGACTGCCTCGCAGAAGATTTTGATCATGCTGCACACCACAGGGATAAACTACAGAAGGAACTTACAGAAATGGGACAACTCCTTAAGAAATTCGGGGAAGCCCAGATCACGAGTAGCAGTAGAGGCACAGAGCCATCGACCAAACAAATGACAGAAAGGGTGGAGGTAGAAGAACACAACCCAGTTCTTCTGATACCACATGCACATTCCATGGTCTACATAAAGCCTAGCATGTTGCGAATGGATGAAATTGTGGGATAGACACAACTGAAGGATTTGGATCATATCCAATTGGTCTTGACACAGATGCCATCAAAATCATTACAGAAACTACAAGTTAGCATCGACCACGAGATGCAGTATCGAGCACATAAAATTTTTAATCAAGCTACAACAAGCAACAAAGAAGCGGGAAGCGCTGGAAACAGTTTGCGCATAGGCCCAATAAGAAACTAAGGAGGAGAAAGAATGCATAATCGAGCTAGAACACAGAGTGGAAGAAGCCTTTGGGAAACTTCCAACTACTACGCAAGGAAATGAACTCCCAGCCGCAGAGAATATCGACCAGATTGCGTAGGCAATTGATTAGTATCAAAAGGAGATCGAGACTATCCGTGAACAAATTAGACCAACAACTCCACCAACAGTGAAGGAGAAAAGGAAGCAGGAAGCAACAATGCAGCTGTAGGAGCTAGAAAAATAGGTCAGCACGACAACCAACTTGCTGGATAAAGCAGCGCAACTTTGGACAAGGCTGGAAGAGGATCCACAAGTCCAACACTGGGACAAGGAGGAGGAGAGGATCAATGCAACGATTCAAGAACTCAAGTAGCGACAAAAGACCATACCAATTCCAAAACGAGTCAAGGGAATGCAAGAGCTGAAGAAGACACAGGTAGAATTTATCACTGTGCAAACATAGAAATAGGAGCGTCAGACTCAAATAGAACCGTTGCAGGAATGGGTAGCAGAAGTACTTACGCAGGTAGAAGAAGCCAGAAACCAAACAACACAGATTCAACTACAATGCGTAGGAATGATGAGAGAGGAAGTGGCAGCTTAGATAGTCGACACCATCAAGGAGAAAACTGCGCAGGCACTGACAAAAGCAACAAAGTTGAAGGAACAGTTCAAGACGATCACCAAGGAGATAGAGGAAGCACAAAGAAACTAGGTGAATCGGGACGAGTCACATGTCAGTGTTGGGGGCCTGTTGGCACTATGCCAAAGAGCAAATAAGAATGATTGTGGGAAAGAAAGCATGCATAAAACTTAAGTAACAACTGGAAGAAGAGCAACACGCGCGCATGCAAGAAAGCGTGGACAAAGGAAAGTGACAGCTGGAGGAGGAGAAACATGCGTATGGGAGAAATACCTAATGTAAGAAGGGTTAGGGTTTTGGTAATATTATGTAAAAGGCCTAAGAGCCCGAAATGTATAAATATAGATATGAAAGTACCATATAGGATAGTTAGTTAGCAGTTGTTAGCGATTCTCTGTAATGTTTTGAGTGGTATGAAATGATTTTGTACACTGTTGAGGAAAGGAGACACAAGGAAAGGTAGATCTAAGGATTAGACCGCAGGCTGTGGAGCCTGGTGCGATCTAGTTCACCTCACATAGATCTTACCTAGTTTTGTGGAGAATTGTAAGCACAGGGCACCAAAAATGCAAAACTATCATAATACAAGAGCCAAGAGCCAAATATTTGTGGATGTAGCCCAGGAGGGGGTGAACCATGGTAATCCTCGTGTAACATGTTAAATGTATGCATGTTTCTTCTTTCTTTCAACAATTGATGGTTAAACTTTATGAATGAGTTAATACATTGTTATGAATCTGCTTATACATAACTTTAACTAAACTGTGGGATATTCGTATGCGAATCCAAGGAACAAGTACTCTCCCTTACAGCTCACGGTATCCGACCTTAATCAAGAAACCCCTTTCCCCTACTCTGTCCTAGGCTGTAAACAACTGAGTCTTACAGTCACCCATTTAAAGCTATCTCGGGTGAGACTACGCAACGCTTTCTGGGGACTGTGTTGCCTTCTGGTTTACCAGGAGGGCCGATAGTTTTAGAGGCTTTGTTGGAACCTTGAATGTCATGAACCCTGTGTCAATAATTCAGACAACCCGAGAAGGGAAGCGAGTAACCAACAAAGGCATAGGCTTGTTTCTCCATGATTTCATAACTGATTTCTTCATTTCTTAATGCCTTACTGAAGAAGGAAATGGGCTGCTCTCTCTGTTCCTCTTTTTTCTGCAATAAAACCGCTGCTACTGTATCAAAAGAAGCAAAATAAAAAAATAGAAAATCCTTGGAATAATCAGGACTGATCAACACATGTGCCTCAGTCAATGATTTTTTTATTTGGACAAAATATTCCCTGAGTTCAACAGTCCATTTTACTTCATTCCCCTTTATGAGCATCACTGTGATGTGTTTCACCAACTCAACAAAATTTGAGATGAACCTCCTCAGAAAGTTAATCTTCCCCAAGAAAGCTTGGACTTATTTTCTAGACCTGGGAAGTGACAGGGTCTGAATTTCCTCTACCCTGCTGGGATCAATTCTCACTCCCTCTGTTGATAGTATATGGCCTAACAACTTCCCCTCTTTCATAGAAAACAAATATTTCTTGGGGTTTAAGGAAAGGCCAAACCTCCTGCATTTCAAGAAAACCTTCCTCAAGTGACAACAATGCTCTTTATCATATCTGGAGAAGACACTGATGTCATCCAGATAGATCACCACAAACTGATCTTTCTCCCCAATGAAGGCTATGTCCATAGCTCGCTGAAATGTTTCTCCTGCATTCATCAATCCAAAAGGCATTTTGGCATACATGAACGTGGCCCAAGGAGTGGTGAAGGCTACTTTTTCTCTATCCTCAGGTAGGACTGATATCTGATTGTAGCTAGAAAAACCATCAATCATGGATATCGTGGATGCACCAATTACCCTCTGCAATATGTGTTCCATATTAGGTAGGGGGTAATTCTCCTTTCTTGAGCTTCTATTCAGGTTCCTGAAATCAACACAAAGTCTGATTTCTCCACTCTTCTTTCTTACTGGCACCAGATTAGCCACCCACTCAAAATATCTCAAAGGGACTATGATTTGAGCATCCAACATCTTCTTTACTTCTTTCTCCATGACAGGAAACAACATTGGATCAATCTGTCTTAGCTTCTGCCTGAATGGCTTAGCCTCTTCTTTCAGTGGGATATTATGCTCAATGACAACTGTGTCATATTTTTTGAGGTCTTCATAGGTCCAGGTGAACACATCATCAAATTCTTTTAATAACTCAACATACTTGGCTCTCTGCTCCCTTGAGAGGATGCTTGACAACTTGACAAACTTAGGATCCTCCTCTGTGCCAATATTTCATTTAGTTACATCAACATCCCCATTTGAAACCTTACCCTTCACTACCACATCATTCCCATCTAACAATCTTTCTAAAGAAACTAGTCCCTTTGGAATGTTATTGCTAGGCAACTGAACAATATGGTGATTAGCAATTTTATTTAAAAATACCCCAGGGTGAGGGTCACCTTTGGGATCAGGATTCTGATCAATGTACAATGCAGAGAATTGATCAACAAACTCAAGAAATTTTCTGATTTCAAGATCATCCTCGAACACCTTCCAATGCTTGATATTGTCCAATACAGATGGCCTATATCTTATCTCAACATCACATTTGATCTTAGGTGGCAGAGGGATCCTAAACTGGCTAGTTGAGACAGCTAAGGAATCGACCAAAGTATTTTCTTCTCTTGGAATAAAAGAAATGTTGAAATCCAAGAAGAAATTATCAATTAGGTCCCACAACTCATTTTTGTAATTTCTGAGTCGAGGATGTTTAGCCCGATAAGCATTTATGACCTGCTGGATTATCAACTAAGCATCTCCGAACACTGCTACCTCTTCAATTCCCATTTCTTTTATAGCCCTTAAACCTAAAACAAGAGCTTCATATTCGACCACATTATTGGTAGTTTCAAACTCTAGCTTGTATGACAGAGATATAGTTTCTTGACAAGGTGACACAAAAACCACTCCAGCACCAACACCTTCACTAGAAGAGGCTCTGTCGAAGAACATCTTCCACACAAAGGTAGTTGGAGGAGGTATTTCATAATAAGAAATTGACTGCTTTATGATTTCGAGAGGGGCTTCAGGAGTATCAGTGAGATGCAACAAACTAGACCCCAAATCCATGTCAAGTGCAAAGATAAGATGATTAGTGGGGTTTTCTTCGTCACTAACAATGTAGGCCAACTGAGTTTCTCTGTACAATCTTATGTGTTCTCCTCCAAATACTAGAATAGTGGCATATGTGAGGTCCATCTGTAATGTTCCTCCAAGATTTTTAATCCAAGATCTTGACAACAACATGCCAAACTTGGGGGGAACATAAACTACTACAATGTCCATGACCACACTCTTCATTGGTAGTTGAAATAAGGACACCAACAGGTCCTTGATGACTCCAAGACATTGCTTCCTCCTTGAATCAAAAGAGTACAAATCATGATAGGCCTTTGTTACTTCTAGTCCCAATTCTTCCATGATTGTTTTAGGCATGAGGTTATGGGAAGCTCATGCATCCATCAGGCAGTTATGCAACACCTTATTATGTATGTTCAGGGATGTGTAGAAGGGAGGGGATGAATCGTATCTGTCTTCTACCATGGGACCTAGGATGACTACTGGCTTTTGTTCTTGGAGATTTATTGATACTGTGGTAAGCTGAGGTGGCTTAGACTACAACAGTTTGGAGAGGGACCTTTTGAAATCTTCATTTTTAACTAGTTCTGAGAGGGGGACAGGAATTATAATTTTTTGAATTTAGTGCTCAAAACTAAAGGATGAAAAAGGCTTAGGAATTTCCCTTACCTCAGGGACAGAGTCTTTGGTTGTTGGCGAAATATTTTGAGTTTTTGTTTCCTTGGTAGGGAGTGCTGCAGGCTTAGCATGCCTTTCTTCTATGAGAGACTGATCAAGGATGTCAGACTTCCCTTCACTCTTCTTTGACCTGAGGTTGTATCTATTAGGAGTAGTGTTGAATTTGGCCTTCTCCCCCTTACTCAGTTCATTGATTTGACTGTTCATGAGGGATTCTTCATATGAAAATTGAGTCAGATGGGGGAAAGGGGAGGTGTCTTCAATACAGTGAATTTCAGGACCAAGCTCATCTATCTCCTCTCCTTCCTCATCAACAACAAGGTTATTTTGGAGAGGGGTTTGGATCCTCTGATCATATCTATGTCTGTTACTCTATTCCCTTGGCATAATCTACAAAACATTGCTATTTGGCCTCCTGAAGTTGCCTCTATTATCAGTATTTTAGGGATTTCTATATATGGGCTTCCCTTCTAACTCCCACCTTTCCATCCTAGCCAAAAGTGATTGCAACACCTTAGTTACTTCATCCATCTAGGGGGGAAAGGTAGAGGAACCAAATGTGGAGGTTTGAGGTCTCTTCCTGGGTATCTCTCTGTCAGTCTTATTCCCGAATTGGTCAACAACCAATATATTTGACTCAATTTCCACAGCCGAGTCCTGCATGTGAGCCAAGGAAGTGGATCATCTTTCCCTACACAAAAGGAATAAATCGGGGTCAAAAGCACTGGCATAAGTAATTTTGGCTGAAGCTTCTGAGGGATTTATCTCAGTAGGGATCTTATTGTACATTTTATTGAACCTCTTGGAGAAGTCAATGACAGACTGTCCTTCCTTTCTCTTCAATGCCCCAAACTCGGTCATGTAATACATGAAGTCTTTCTTATCTCCCCACTGTCTCAAGAAGGTATTATACAAAGCCTCTATCCCATCAATAGATCCAGGGGGCAGGGACTTAAACCATTTCCTAGCCTCGCCTTCAAGGCTATGAACAAAAATCCTCATCCATATGTCTACATGCATGATGACATGATGCTCTGAAAAACCGTAAAAGGCTTCAAGGTGTTCTTCTACAATTATGTCCCCTTCGCCTATAAATCTGGGTAGTTTCTTGAGGTAGCCATTTGCTGGAAGGGAATTGAGAGGCTGAGGTAGTACAAGGGGAGAATACCTAGCAGCTATTATGGCCTCCATCCTGGTCATGGGGGGATTTTCTCCTGCCATAGGAATGTTAGGTGGAGGAGAACTATGAGGAGATGGTGTTCAACCAGGGGAGACTGTAGGGCTTAAGGGAGTAGAGCTTGGTGTGGGTACAATAGTAGCAATAGTAATAAGAGGAGGGGTGTGAAAGCCTAGGGTAGGAAGATATCCTAAGTTCCTGGGTCTAGACTAGGCTGCGACATCAGGGGAGATAGGAGTGACAAGTGTTTCTCCCTCCGATGTAAGACCAGGGGAAGGAAACTCAATAGGAATACTCCCAAAGTTCAGGAAATGAGAAAATTCAGTAAAAGGTATGCTAGGAAATTGAGAAGCAGACAATGGAGTTTCTAGCAGAGGAAAATGAGATCTATAAAAAATACCTAGTTTAACAGACGAAGCTCCTTCTCCAAGGGCCTTTGCTTTTATGATAATTTTCTCCGAATCAACTTTAGGCATAGATAGAGGAAGCTGTGGATGAGACTGCATGTGTTTGCCTCTAGAAGCCACAACTGAAACAATAGGTTCACCATAGTGGAGTCATCACAATGGAGTCACTAGGTGCACAATAGCAATCTTGTAGGGCTCTGATGCCTGATGCACCTTCAGAATTAGAGGCTCAATGTCATTCAATCCCGGGGAAAATCTTCAACTTCATCCCCGACAATGATGCCAGAAATGTTAGCACCATAATTCACTCCTAGATTGCAGCAGGAGTAAGCCTGATACCCATCAGTTTATGTCATGTTTGGTTTATAAAAAGGGTGATCGACTGGAAGTAAACTCAATACAATATCATTTTAACTTAGAATCCTGGACTAAGGCTGTGCATGAACATGTGAGGTCTTAATTTAACTTCAGACAGTAAGTTGTAATAAGGGTGAGCAGGAGGAAGACTTCTGTGAGAATGTGCAAAGGTCAACTGTGAGCATCAAGCTTCCAACGACCCGAAGAGGAAGAATTTAAACACAAGAAATTCTTGTATTCGAATCACAAGAACATTAAAATAAATCATGACAATGTTACCATAAATTTTTTATATAACACTGTCACAATGCTTCATGTGACTCAGTCAATCATGAAAATTTTCAACATTAGATGGAAACTAGATGGAATAAGAAGCTGACTGTCATTAAAAAATAAGTTTCACATACAGATACATAACTAGGGAAAACCAGTGCTTCATCAAAACTTTACAACAGGGAGCTTAGCTCTACCAATGATCCCCACAAAAATGGCAAAAAATGCCTACATATACTCACACTGGTTCGGATGTTCGAGACACGATCATGTCAAGATATCAATGCTTGACGTTGAGGAGCTTCTCTGTCAGGATGCGCATGCAGACGATGGGAAAACTACCCATGCAGTCGCCTGTCAGATGTTATCTCTGTCAGAAAGGACTCACAGTCTGCCTCTATGCTTGTCTTTTTGCGGCTTTCTATTTATGGAAGGAGACGACATTCAACCACCATCAACTACCTACATAACTACTTTCTTGGGATCAGGGAAGGCTTGGTCAACTCTGCACTTGGACAATGTGGCGACTTTTCATTGGCTGCTGCTGCTTTGCTGGACTGCTACGAAGAGGCCTAGTCTGTAGACATGGACCAGGATAACATGGGGCACATGACACAAAATGACGAATGGACGATGGACATGCCTCGTCAATTTAACATGAGCGATGCAGGAGTGAGATTGGGGGAGGCCCTGTAGACACTAAGGTGGAAGGAGACACAGTGGCTGGGACATCGGGTGTGGAAATGGATGGGCTCGATAGGTCACTGGAATCAGATTGGGTGTTAGAAAGGTTGGCACAAGGGAAGAGGACGTGAAAAAATGGAGGAGACAAGAGGTGGAAAGGGATTGGCCAGGGGGAGGAATATGTAGCAATGACGAGTGACCCGGAGAAGGAAAAACATGTGTTGAAATATAAGAGGTATGAAGAGGGAGGATAATATGTGGGAGAAAGATGCAGGAAGGAACACCTGGCGGGAGGTGACATGTGGGAGTGACAAGGGGGATATGGCCGAGGGTTAGTGGAGGGAAGGTGTGCTGCTTTGGAAGGTGAGAAGGGAGTGAGAGATGTGACAAGGAGAGGAGAGAGGCAGAGTGGAGGAAACATGTCAGAAAGAGGTGAAGGTGGTAAGCGGAAGGGGAAGTGGTAAGAGGTTTAAAGGGGCCCACACAAGACCTCCTCATTCCGGACCCCCCCCTATTAAAGGCATAATGGAAAGGGGGGTCTAGAATCAACCCTCAACCACAGATCCAGGCTCCTCAATCCTATCCATTCAGACTTGTGCTACACATTCTGTACCGCCCCCCCCCCCATTAAAGGCAGAACGACGAGGGGGGTCCAGAATTTGATCCTGTCCATAGATCTGGGCGCGCAGATCATGACCACCATGATCCATGCACTTTTTAACTCACATGTGCCCATGCATTGTCTAAGATTGGATGGCTGAGATCTTCAGTTGATCCAATGGTCCAGACTCTTTTGGGAATTCTTGCATCTGGGATTCCTGATGTATCTCTCTCCAGCTTTCCCAGTGACCAATCTGCGAAACTGCAGATTTGCACCATGCATCCTTTGGATGGACGACTGAGATGACTTTGATGGTAAAGGGTGCTACCTCCAGCTCTGGCTTGATTTATGAGACCTGGCACTAGGATCGTGGGCCCAACCCCCCAGGACCTTAACCTTTCGCATTTTAGGGTTTTGAAATACAAAGGAGAACCCTGTCCTCCCAACTTGCGATCCTCAAAATGCCAATCGATTTCCACCTGTCCCCGCTGGATCGAACGACCCAGATTAAATTGTGGAATATGGGTGCTTGGTTTCCAGCCTCTGCTCTATGTTTAACCCTAGGAAACTTCATGGCCCTAGACACCCGATGACCATTGATCCTGCCCTGGTGCTAGATCCCTGACGTTGAAAAATGCACCTAGCCCGCTCACTTGATTTGAAGCCTGACATGAGACTTTTCTGAGATTTGCGCTTGGGCGCTTCGGGCTGCGGCCTTTGAATAAAATGCATTTGATAGGTTTTTAAGCCCCATTTTTTCACATTTTACACCAAGGGCTCGAATTCAAAGAAAAACTCCCCCTTTACAAGAATATGTGCTAACAGTATCCATGACTATGCCTAGAAATGAGGATGAAGCCATCTAAAAGGAACAATTGTACAATATTATTTATTCCCAATTGGGGTATCTCTATATTATCCTTCCTAATTCCCCTTGCTCCCAATCAGGTGACAAGGATGTATCCATGACTATATCTTAGGGGCTATGAGTTATGGATTTTAAGTCTCGAGGGCTATGAGTTAGGGATTATATATAATGTAGCTCGCACTCACCATACAAAAAAAACATCCAAAATCGCACACACCACTACACTCCTACGCAGATTTGGAGCTCGCACTCACCACTACACAGGAGCATGCCGATTGGAAAGGATAGGAGAATGCACGAATTTGAGAGGCTAGGGCACACGGATTGGAGAGGCTAGGGCACACATATTTGCACGCAGAGTGGAAGGGAGAGGAGGACGAGAGAAGGAGGAGAAGGGGGGAGAGGTGCAAGGGAGGAGGGCACATGGGAGGAGGCTAGGGCACACGGATTTTCACCAGAGGAGGGCACACGCGCATGGGAGGAGGGAACATGGATTTTCACGGGAGGAGGGCACACAGTTTTGCACCAGAGGAGGGCACACGACCGGATGAAATAGTTTGACTTCTTTCTCATATATCTTGAGTGTGCATGCTAATTTTTTGATGAAATGATTGATATAAATGCTTGATAGAATGCTTGATGAAATGCTAAGTCATCCTTTTAAAATTCACATAGATGGTTTAAAAGAAACTAAAGTATTCCCAAACCATCACACTATCATGTGATGTGGAGACAACATACATGAAGACAATATAGGAAGGTGGAAGATGATGTGTTAAATTTGTGTGAGTGGGTTTGGGGTGTGGATGTGGACAACATTTTGAGGTTTGAGACAAGCATGGGATTTTTCATGAAGAAAGTTAGACTAGTTTGAAAGACCAATGTATTCTTATATTTGGGTCTTTGGTTTCCCTGCAAACCCACCAATAGAATCCAATTTAATGTGAAAAAAGTTTTGAAAAGAGAAGTGTCCATACAAGTCTAAGAAATGAACCATTCCTTTTGTAAAAAGCATTGTTTCAAAAGTGATTCAATAAGGATGAGTTATTCTCCTTAGAATATCAAGCATATAGATCATACCCAACCTTTATCATTCTGCAAGTGGACGATATCTTGAAAAGACTAACTCAATTTTATGAAGACAAATAATGGTTTAGAATGGACACATTACTTGGAATAGGAGTATAGGAACATCCAAAGAGTGGATACCAAGGCCATCGATCATGAAACAATAATATAAGAGATGTCATGGGATGAGTTGATTCCTTAGATGTATCATATGCATACCTCACATGGTACATTTATTTGGAGACATAAGACAAAGGATAAGAAAGGACAGTGCCTCAATGGGTTCTTTTTTTATAAGGATTATGAGGTCATAGAGATAGAAAATATGGACCAAGAAATAATGAGTGTTTATAATGATGTGAATCAATGTATAGAAGAATACAACAAGAAAACAAAGGCCAATGAAGACATGATTTCTAAATGGGAAATTGTTACACATTGTTTTTGTCACCACTATGATTGTTAATGATGTAAACCTATGTGTTGCCTTCATAGGGGTCAATGGCCTGAATTCTCGAAGAAAGAAGGGAGAAGAACTTTACCTGAGAGAATAAATTGGATTTTCCTTTGTAAAAACCTTATTAAGGAGGATTTCCGCAGGTTTCTCTATACATAGGGTGTGAAAATGCTTGATTTTCATAGGTTGCACTATAGCTAGGTCGCAGATTTTCTGCAGGATGCATTACAACTAGGGTGCGACAACCTTCGTACATGGGAAAAATGAGCATTTTCTTGATGCTTCTAGAAGGAGAAGCTTCAATGGTGAGGTGGCCTCCGAATGGTTTGGATCTTACTCACTTTCATGATTTAGTGGGATCATCCTAACCTCCTTACCTTATCCTCTTTTACTTATAAAAGAAGAGGAGCTCTCATGGAGAAATTTAGTTGGTTTTGGAGCTTGATTTAGTTGAATTTGGCTTGAGATTGTTAGCTTGGTTATATTGGCTTTGAGATTTTCTTTGTCAATATATATTGTGAGTAGCTATTAGATCCATGGTCTTCGAATACTTGGAGAAATAAATGTGTGGGAAACAAGGAATCATTGGAAGGAACCTTACGACATCAAAGAATTTGGTTGTAATCGCTCTTCCTATTATTAATATAATATAGTGGCATGCTTCTTTCCCATAGAATTATCTTTGTTTTATTGCATAATTCCTTGATCATATGCATATGTTGTCATTGAATATATTCTCTCTGCTTTCACTTTGGTTGGTTTGTGTCTCACTGTAGAATCAATATCACAAGAGCACTAGTGTGAAGTAGGGACAACAAAGACATAAGGAAGAGATATCCAAAGGTATGTCACTCATCCTTTCTTTGATGATAGATTCGATTATTAGAGCCTAGGGAAAGCGCCATGTCCTGTCCTATTTTGTTCTAGATCCAAGTGGATCTAGGGAGATTAGTTTATGTCCGCATTTACCGATTTATCTGATAACAGAAAAGGACACAGAACATGTATGGGATATATGGAAATGAAACCTTCATAGATGAGGCATGAGAAATAAGTTAGGTAAATTGAGGAGGAGATGGTGTAAAGGGATGAAAAAATACAAGCATAAGTCGTGGGTCAGAAAACAAAAGGACATGAAAGTTTGTCCAATCCTAGACAAAGTCAAGGAAATGGGAATGAGGACCCCCATAAGTGAAATAATCTTAACATATATACCAAAGGAAAACGAGATAAAATGAAGAGAGTTGATGAAGGAGAAAAAGGACAAAACAATGAAGGTCTCTTGGACTTGTCCTCATATAAAGAAGCAACTAATAAACAAGACAATGAATGCACAAATTTGATAAACATAACATATGAGAATACCATATGGCATAACCCCAACATTCTTTTGTAGAAGAGAAAGAGAGAAGGGACTACAAGGTAGCATGAATCAATGAAATGAGGGAAAATCAAAGATAGAAGAAGGTAGGAGAGAAAATGAAAGAATAGAAAGGTAGGAACCAATGAAAAGAAGAAATATTTGAGAAAAAAATAAATTTAGTAGAAGAGTAGATCAAAAAGTGGGACAAGATGAGAGAGGATGAGAAGAAATAAAATGAGAAGACTATAGAAGAAAAGAGGCAAACCAAGGAAAGGGGATTTTTGGTTGATTTAGCCTTATCATTGTCCTTGGGGTACTATCTTTTCTTGCCTATGTATCCTTACAACGTTCCCATCAATATTTGACTTTTGGGTTGGTCTAAGTAAAAGTCTCATATGTGTCATATCCCGAGGA
>ML795383.1:84976-97628 GCA_009831015.1 Picea engelmannii
ATTACTGATTCACCCCCCCTCTCAGTAATCCAACAATTGGTATTAGAGAAGGTTCCTTCAGAAATCAGTTTAACCACTGAAAGGTAGATCATGGAGAGTACCAACTCGTATAAAAATGGAATACCACAGTTTGATGGACATAAATATGCTTTTTGGATCATAAGGATGAAGACATCTATACAGGCATAGGGATTTCAAGTTTGGCAATCAATTGTAGATGGATACACAACGCACAGTTCCACCAACAAATGACAAAGCAATGAAACTCAGTGAGAATAATTCCAAAGCCAAAAATGCACTTTTGAATGGTCTCAGTGATACAATATTCACCAAAGTTGCACATTGTAAATCTTCTAAAGAGATTTGGGACAAGCTTCAAAATATTTATGAAGGAAATTCAAAAGTCAAAGCAACAAAGCTTCAAACTTACATAGGTCAGTTCGAACAACTAAAATGAAGGAAGATGAAGATATCGCTGCCTACTTCTTATGAGTCGATTAAACAGTGAATGAAATCATAGGATTGGGAGAAGAAATCAAAGAATCTGTAATTGTTCAAAAGGTACTAAGATCTCTTCCTATGAGATTCAACCCTAAGATATCAGCACTAGAAGAAAGATCGGATCTAAACTCAATAAGCATGGATGAACTGCATGGAATCTTCACAACATATGAGATGAGAAATGAACAAGAAAATCCAAATGTAAAAGAAGCAGCCTTCAAAGCATCCAAAAGATTGATCTGAAAAGATCTTTTAATGATTGTGGTTGAGTTTTTAATTGCATGTGTTAATTAACCATTTGAGAAGATTGATGAAAGAATGAGGAAATAAGAGGAATTATGATAGCCATATACATATATGCAGATCTGAAATGAAGTAATAAACAACAAACCATAACAAGAGAAGTGATAATAGAGTTCGGGACAAAATTGCCTACGTCTCCGGGCCTTTGTCTCAGTGGGGGGAGGCTTCTTTATTTCTGTTCAAAGCTCAAAAAGTACATCACAGTAGTTCCATTAGGCTACAAGGATGATCTGGTCATGTTCTTCCAGATCTCTAGAACCCAGCAGAAGAAACGACATGCAAAATGGATGACCAGAGCTCCCAGAAATGGCCCGCAAGCGTCTGCTCCTCAACAACTTCCCTGCATAAAAATGGCTTTGGCTTGGCTTCCATTCAGCATAACTCTGCTCTGACTATCCTTTATGGCCTCAAACAGGCCTGGTTTTTATATATCTAAATTTGGTTATCCATCCCCAACTTCTTCCCAAAATATGGCCTCCAAAAATTCCCAATATCTCCCCAAAATGGCCAAAATCCACTATTTACAGGCCTAAATCCAATAAAAATCCAAAACTTTATATAAACAACCCACTTTGCAATAATGTAGGGTGCAACCCCCTTTTGGCTGGCCCTCTAGTCGTATTAAGGTGCTCCATGTGGCCACGCGCCCATGCGCTGGCCCTCAAGTCCTTAACTCTCGGTCACATGTGGTAATGGTATAGGACCGTGCTCCGTACCTTGCGCTAACAACCCAATCAACAAGCCCCATGTTACATGGAGCCGCTCGAGACCATGCACTAGAGGTTTTTCTAACGTCCATTTACTATGGTCATATGTGGTAGATATTAAACCGTGGGCTGGGGCTATGCCCCAGCCCCTCTTCCGCTCCAATATGTTTTATATTTAAACATAAATACATTGATTATGGGTTGCTAATACAAGCACTACCCATTGGCACATTGGTAAAGGGACCTTTCCCAATTCATTTCTCCTCCATAGGTCACGAGTTCGAGACTCAGGGAAGTCATAACAACTTTTGAATGTGCTATCAAGCCAACCACAGGGTGCCACGTGGCAACCCATGACTGGGCCACGTGGCACCTCCCCATTCGACGAACAAGGCCACTTGTAAACCGTTGATTGGTCCAGTTGCCTACCACATGTCTGCCCTGTCAACAAACCTTCCCAATCACCACAAGCCAAAGAGTACCACGTCAGTTGTACGACTGTATGGCCTGTACAGTCAGCCTACCACGTGGACTATATGGACTGTACAATCACCCCCTTTTTTTACCTGTTTGGGTTTTTGATCAGAATGCAATATATTTCGCATACAGATTCTGTTTGACGAAGTAAATATATGGCCAGAATCAGGAAGATGAGACGGACGCAATGGAATTGGTTTCATTTGATTCTAAGCACTTTCATTTTGAGCCTTTTTTTATCCCTGACAGGCTCCTGGATTCGATTCTAGATCACACCTCCCCACTAAAAGACCTTTTGGTCCCCAAAAGGTTACTGACCAGTCAACAAGCTCAGGATAGGCCACCCGACTTGTCCTCTCTCTCAGAACTCTGTCCTGTGCACCTGTCTCATCAAGATCAACTGTAACACAATCATGACAACTAACAGTATATTGTTATCCATTTGAACCATGTTACATCTTACTGAATCCACTATCATCCATGTAGACAACATTACTAATGACAACATAAAAAAGACGACTGCAAATGAGCTGATATAATTGAAATATTTGCACGACATGAGCTTATCTTGAAGCAACTTATGATTGATTTTCCATTCAACAATCATTTCTTGTTATTGCTTAAGATCGATTACTTCATTTGAAACAATTATTGGTTCGTTGCTTGCTTGCACTGCCTTCTTTAATTGTTCCATTGTTTGAAGTGTTTTATTTGCCTTAACATGATGAGCATGAACCACATAATCTTGATCTGCTTTGGTTAATTGATATTGATTCTTTGTTCTGTAGAAGATTTCCTTACGGTCATATAAGTATGGACTACCTAAGACCATTCCACATTCTCTTAACGACACTACATCACATGTTACTTCGTCCACATACTTAGATGAAATTGCAAATTTGATTGTGCACTGCTTTGTTATGTGCATTTTATGATGATTGCTTATCCATTTAAGTGTGTAAGGCTTATGATGTACTTGTGTTTTTAACCTCAATTGCTTAACCAATTCTTCTGAGATTAGATTAGATTGACATCCACTGTTGATTAATGTGTCTATCTTAGTGTGTCGCATGATTACCCTTATATGAAACAAGTTGCTTCTACAATCAATGCCTTCACCAATTTTTCCTGTCATACCAACCAATGAGATCTTTGATTCATCACCTGAATCCGATCCCAAGTCTGTGGGTCTTGTTGTCGTTGCCACTGTTTGCATTCCCTTCTTTTCCTTGAACCACTTTGGCCTCTTCTCGGGATGTAACTGCCAACATCTGTCCTCATCATGTCCCTCTTTCTTGCAATGCTTGCAAGAAGGCTTTCCTTCCTTCCTCGTCACTACATTTGAATTCTTGCCATGCCATTTCCTCTTGTCCTCTTTCCTTGAAGACGATGATTCCCCTGACACACCTGCTTTTCCTGCTTCAATATATGTAGCTTGAACAGAAACCTCATCAAGGTTAGTGGGTCCAAACATGAATACAATGTTTCTAATATGTGCAGGTAAATCTCCTATATACTTCATAAGAGTTTCTTGTGTTTGTAAAGGGATATCTAACATCAATGCCATTTTTCGAAATCCATCGGTGTATTCTTACACTATTTGTCCTTTTCTTAGTTTTAAAGATTTCCATTCAATTAATGCTTTTTCTTTATAACCCAAAGGATATAATTGTTTCCTAAGTGCAGAAATGAAGCTTTTCCATGATGGAAATACATTACCCACTTGTTGCGTTCCATTCTGCAACTTGCTTTTCCACCATATGAGAGATGTACCTGCAAGTCTCAAAGATGCCAACTTGATTTGTGTGGCCTCATCTTTGATCTGTTGCACACTGCAGTAAACCTCCACCTGTCTGATCCAATTGTCAATTTTATCTACATTTACTTCACCATCATATATGGGCAACTCAAATTTAACATCAAGTTTTAACAATGGCATTTCACTCTTATGCTTATAAACATGTTTCTTTCCATTAGATTTAGAACTTGAACTTGAAGAAGAAGGAGAAGAAGGAGGTGATGATGGAGGTGATGATGGAGGTGATGGAGGAATCTAAGGATGGCCCTCTTCCTCTTCACTTTTGTCCTTTGAAGATTCACCCAAAACTGGTCTCTTTCATTCCAAGTAATCCTCGTACAAAACTTTCACCATCTCCGACATAGCAAGGAAAGTTTTCTGGAACTCTTTCTCATCCTGAGAAAGCCCTTTTTCCGATGGCATCATTTCGCTGTGAGAAGCTCTCTTTCTCAATACAATTAATGGATTCTCTACAACAAGCTCGCCTTCACCACGCTATAGCTTTTCCCTGGTTAACATGCAAAACTCAAATCCAAACGTCAATTAGCTCTGATACCACTTGATCCGAAAAGATCTTTTAATGATTGTGGTTGAGTTTTTAATTACATGTGTTAATTAACCATTTGAGAAGATTAATGAAAGAATGAGGAAATAAGAGGAATTATGACAGACGTATACATATATGCAGATCTAAAATGAAGTAATAAACAACAAACCATAACAAGAGAAGTGATGACGGAGTTCGGCACAAAATTGCCTACGTCTCTGGGCCTTTGTCTCAGTGGGGGGAGGCTTCTTTATTTCTGTTCAAAGCTCAAAAAGTACATCACAACAGTGCCATTAGGATACAAGTCTGATCTGGTCATGTTCTTCCAGATCTCTAGAACTCAGCAGAAGAAACGACATGCAAAATGGATGACCGGAGCTCCCAGAAATGGCCCGCAAGCGTTTGATCCTCAACAACTTCCCTGCATAAAAATAGATTTGGCTTGGCTTCCCTTCATCATAACTCTGCTCTGACTGTCCTTTATGGCCTCAAACATGCCTGGTTTTTATAGATATGAAGTTGGTTATCCATCCCCAACTTCTTCCCAAAATCTGGCCTCCAAAAATGCCCAATATCTCCCAAAAATGGCCAAAATCCACTATTTACAGGCCTAAATCAAATAAAAATACAAAAATTTATATAAACAACCCACTTTGCAATAATTTAGGGTGCAACCCCCTTTTGGATAGCCCTCTGGTCATATTAAGGCGCTCCATGTGGCCACGCGCCCATGCGCTGGCCCTCAAGTCCTTAACTCTCGGTCACATGTGGTAATGGTATAGGACCGTGCCCCATACCCTGCGCTAACAACCCAATCAACAAGCCTCGGGTTACATGGGGCTGCCCGAGACCGCGCGTTGGAGGTTTTTCTAACGCCCATTTACTGTGGTCATATGTGGTAGATATTAAACCGTGGGCTGGGGCTATGCCCCAACCCCTCTTCCGCTCCAATATGTTTTATATTTAAACATAAATACATTGATTATGGGTTGCTAATACAAGCACTACCCATTGGCGCATTGGTAAAGGGACCTTTCCCAATTCATTTCTCCTCCACGGGTCACGAATTCGAGACTCGAGGAAGTCATAACAAATTTTTCATGTGCTATCAAGCCAACCACAGGGTGCCACGTGGCAGCCCATGACTGGGTCACGTGGCACCTCCCCATTCGATGAACAAGGCCACTTGTCAACCGTTGACTGGTCCAGTTTCCTACCACATGTATGCCCTGTCAGCAAACCTACCCAATCACCACCAGCTAGAGAGTGCCATGTCAGCTGTACGACTGTATGGCCTGTACAGTCAGCCTTCCACGTGGACTGTACGGACTGTACAATCACCCCCTTTTTTTTTACTTGTTTGGGTTTTCGATCAGAATGTGATATCTTTCGCATACGGAGTCCGTTTGACGAAGTAAATATATGGACGGAATCAGGAAGACGAGAAGGACACAATGGAATTGGTTTCGTTTGATTATGCGCAATTTCATTTTTGAGCCTTTTTTTAGCCCTGACAGGCTCCTGGATCCGATTCTGGATCAAAGATCAAATCAAAATAAAAAGGAACAAGAAGAATATAGGATCAAAAACGACGTCTGAAAAGATGATGAAGAAGTGGCCAACTTCGTCAAAAGATTGAACAAGGGAACCAATGGTAGGTATAGAGGTAAGATTCCTTTAATTTTTTTTAATTGTGATGGTATTGGTCATTTTGCTAACAATTGTCCTCATAAGAAAAAAGAGAAATGATGAGGGTTACTCAAAAGGTAGAAAAACATATAAAGGTAAAGGAAATACAAATAAAGTTTTCAAGAAAAACTTTTGCACCAAAGAAGACATCTCATCATCAGATGAAGATGAAGTCAGTGACAGTGAAATAGGGAGAGTTCTATTCATGGCAGTAGAAGACACTGATAAAGAAGACTCCGAAGAAGAATATGAAGAAGCATATGAAGAAGAAATTGAAGAGGCAGAAGTTGACTTCAAAGAAGAATTAATGAGTGCAATAGAAGTTATCAGAAGAGAAAATAAGAAAAACAAGAAACTACAAGCAGAACTAGATAAGAAAAAAGACACTCAAGAACTAGAACAAATGATCACAAAATTGAAGAAGATAAAAGAATTGAAGAAGCACTCAAAGAACAGCTAGAAGGAAAGGACATGATCATTGGAAACCTGTAAGCAAAGATTGTCACACTAAGAAAGGATATTCAAAAGAAAAATATGTAGAATAGCTCAAAAGTTCTGGATGACATTATCAACAGTAAAAAATCTCATCTTGACAAGTTCGGACTTGGATACAATCAGACAGAAAAGGGATCAAGCTCCAAAAAAACAGAGCAATAAACAAATCCAAAAAGATTTGCAGAAACAATCAAAGGGGATAAAAAGATGTACAAGGAAGATTATAGGGACACTCCTCCACCGAGAAGATTCAGATTTCAGAATCAACAACAGATAGATAGGCCTCAAGAAGAAGAAGGATTCATAAGAGCACCTCCTTTCAGAAGATATTCAACTACCAGGTATCAAACTATATTTTTTGGTTTATGTTATGCTTGTAATAATTTTGGACATAAAGCTGTAAATTGTAGAGCTAACAACAGGGACAATAACTACTTAGAGAGCCATACACAAAGGGGTTATTCAATAATACCTAGTGATCCAGGTGGATATTGGTGGCCACCCACCTTTTCCAAATGGCTCAAAACAATTTTCTGACAATTTTGACAATTTACTATTTTTAGCAGGTTTTAACTTCCGGGGCCATTGTGAGGGCCCAAATGAAGGTTTTTTGAGATCGATGTTTTCAATGATAGTCAAAGGCATTATAGATCCCCCAAAATAAATATCCTTGACAATACCTTTCCAACGAGCTATCACGCACCTAAAACATAGATTGTATGCAAAAGTTATGACCCCGAGAAGTTGATGTACTCACTTACCCAAACGGGGCCCACGTGACTTTTGGTGCTTCATCTCCTAGGGTTAGGTTTTTGAATGTCTAGGGTTTTTTGGCATTCCTGCTTATTATAAAAAGGCCTTCATATCCTCATTGTAATCATCTTCTTGAGAATGTGAGTCGCCGTCACATCTCTTCTCAGAGATAAGTTGCCACCATTTAGCGAGTCTTTCACTCTGTATTTTTACAGTCTCTGTACATTTCTTTCATTAATAGAAATTGTGTATTACTGTATATCTGTGTTTATGGTTGCATTTCTGATACATTTATGTTATATTATTGAATATCTGCGATATCTATGTGCATTTATTTATTATATCTCTGATCTCATTTCGTGCCGAAAATAATCCAGATCAGTGGTATCAGAGTAGGCTGCTCTTGATCATTTTTTCAGTGCATGTCCCCGACGAGGTCCGATTATAGAAATTTGGGTCTCGAGCTTGTCTCTCTTGAAGATAATCGCTCTCACACACCCAAGAAACCCTCAATGGTGGAAGAAAAGAAAA
Source organism: Picea engelmannii (assembly GCA_009831015.1). Taxonomy (NCBI): domain Eukaryota; kingdom Viridiplantae; phylum Streptophyta; class Pinopsida; order Pinales; family Pinaceae; genus Picea; species Picea engelmannii. Next base: position 92,778 of record ML795383.1, read on the forward strand.
ATGACGGAGCAAACGATCCCATCAATTTGTTGCTTGAGCAAGCTCTGACACGATAAAGGGACGGAATGATGGAGAATTTTTCTCACATCCTTCAATGCCTATCGATAGCATCAGGAACATCTTCATCAAGTGGCCACTTTGGAGGCACCTCACCTTTCAAGGTACAATTTAATTTTGATATTCCTGTATTTGAAGGACAGATAGATGCAAAAGCCCTAGGAAAATTGTTAACTCTGCTAGAAGATTATTTCTTTGTTCACAATTTTTTCGACAAAGAAAAGATCACTTTCGCACTCCTTAAAACTCTCCCTCATATCAAACATTGGTGGGAAACTTACTAGGAGAAAAGTTCCACAGAGGAGTCTGGAATATATAGGGCCAATCCCACTTGGGATTTTTTTGTGGATGCGGTAAAAGAACAATATTACCCTGTTGGAAACTATGAGGACCAGTACATGAAATGGACCACACTATGGCAAGAGAGGGGCCAAGCAGTTCCGGAGTTCACCAATACCTTCCATATCTTGCGCACCAAGCTAGGTATCAAAGACTCCGAGCGACATTTGGTTTTGAATTACCGTGGGGCTCTACACAGATACATCCAGACTGAAATGGATTTTCTGGACATCTCATAAGTCGGTGCTGCTTATCGATATGCTATTAAAATTGAGCAGAAATTTAAGCACCAGAACAAATGGGAATTTGGGTCTACAAATCCGCAACAACCAAAGTATGACAAAGATGACCCTAACAAACAGTCTCCCGAAAACTAGTTCAAGACACAGGAAAAGAAGGGTCACGGGAAGACAAAGAAGGAAACCAGAAAATGGTGTGATTTCCACAAAAGCCCCTGGCACAACACCGATGAATGTCGCTCAAAACAGTCATTGGTGGCCAAGATCAAAGACAAGGAGTCGAACCCTGATTTAGAATCTGATTATGAAAATACCGGTAAAAGACAGATCATTGACGCAGACCCCACTGCTATTGTTGCAATCGTAGCAATTCAACTAGAAGAACCAACAGATCCTGAAGAGGGGGAGCGTCTTTTCATTCATAGATGTGGGTGAAGGGGACCCCGCTACATTTGATTGTTGATAGTAGAAGCCATAAAAACCTCATCTCAGCAGAGGTGGTCAAATAGTTGGGATTGTCGACAACACCACACCCGCAACCATACAACATCGGGTGGCTTTGACAAGGACGGGATCTCCATGTCAACCAATGGTGCCGATTGTCATACGACGTCCAACCCTTTAAGGATGAGGTATTATGTGATGTTGCCCCACTGGATGTCTGTGACGTTCTCTTGGGCCAACCATATATGTGGAGACACCATGCTATTTATGAGTCTCAACCTCGTAGTGTCATTGTTACTTTGGAGGGTCATCTCTACAGAATACCAGAGGTAGTTTCGACTACTGTTCCACCTAAAAAGTGCCACAAGGTAGTATCTCATACTACAAAATTCAACTTCTTCACAATTTGTTCAAAAGCAGAACAAAATGACACTTCAACCACTACAACTTTGCCCCAAGAACCTTCTATCCAACAGAAGTAGGTCGACAAGGTTACAACAAAGTGCAAAGATTCCTTTTGCACATTGTCCTCTCATGTATCTTGACTTGTTGAACAACCTCAACCTCAACAAGTTCATGACAGATTTCCACAAACTGAGCAGCGCGACGTCTCCAGTAAGACAAATAGCTCACCAAGATGCAGATTCAACAAACACTTTTCCATCTCCCCCAGGAACTCAATGCAATGGAGAACATTACTTCCTAAGGAGGGATGATTGATCCAGGTGGATATAGGTGGCCACCCACCTTTTCCAAATGGCTCAAAATAGTTTTTTGGCAATTTTGACAATTTACTATTTTTAGTAGATTTTAACTTCTGGGGCGATTTTGAGGGCCCAAATGAAAGTTTTTCGAGATAGAAGTTCTTAATAATATCCCAAGACATTATTGATCCCCCAAAATGAATCTCCTCGATGATACCTTTCCAATGAGCTATCCCGCGCCTAAAACGAAGATCGTATGCAAAAGTTACGATCTCGGGAAGTTGATGTACTCACTTACCCAAACGGGGCCCACATGACTTTTGGCGCTTCATCTCCTAGGGTTAGGTTTTTGGATGTCTATGATTTTTGACATTCCTTATTATTGTAAAAAGGCCTTCAGATCCTCATTGTAATCATCTTCTTGTGAATGCAAGTAGCCGTCACATCTCTTCTTAGAGATAAGCTGCCACCATTCTATCGAGTCTTTCACTTTGTATTTTTACAGTCTCTGTACATTTCTTTCATTAATAGAAATCGTGTATTACTGTATATATGTGTTTATGGTTGCATCTCTGATACATTTCTGTTATATTATTGAATATCTGCGATATCTCTATGCATTTCTTTATTATATCTCCGATCTCATTTCGTGCCAAAAATAATCTGGATCACCTATTGAAACACAAAGAATAAGTTACAACGGGTTTGAATCTTTGAGCACTGAAGTGAAATGTTACAAATGTAACAATTTTGGACACATGGCCAAAAATTGCAGAATGACAGTCACTCCTAAAGAACCTCAACAGAGTCCCAAACAAGAACCTCATAAAATGACATGGATAAGAAAGCAAGATCAGTATAGCAATGAAGAATGCACAGTTGCTCTACAATCTAAGTAGAAGAAACATGGTTGGTATGTTGACAGTGAATTTTCAAAACACATGAAAAGTGATAGAGACTAGTTTCTTACATTATGAAAGGAAAGATATGGATCAGTCTCCTTAGAAAATGATGATTCAGCGAAAATCATTGGAAAAGGCACAGTCCGAATTGGGAACAAGAATGAAAAGAAAGAAAATGTTCTACTAGTAGAAGATATGAAACATAATCTTTTAAGTGTGAGTCAAATGTGTGACCAAGGTCATAAAGTTACTTTCGATTCAAAAAAGTGTGAGACAAGAAAAGAAGGTTAAGGGAAATTGGTCGCTACAACTGCAAGAACTTCAAGCAACATAAATGTGTTAAGCGAAATTGGAAATGAAAAGTGTTGTCTAAGAAAGGAAGATGAAAGTTGGCTATGGAACAAAAGAATGGGTCACATGAATTTTGATAACCTTGTCAAAGTCAACAAAAGAAAATTAGTTAGAGAAATGCCCCAGATCACGAAACCAACCAACACTTTATGCAAGCATTGCCAACAAGAAAAGAAAACAAAGACCAGGTTCAAATCAAAGGAATATTCAACAACAAAACCACTGAAAATTGTGCATACTGATCTAATTGGACCAACTACAACAAAAGGCTTAAAAGGTGAGAGATACTTTATGTTATTAGTTGATGATTATACAAGAATGACTGTAGTTTGATTTCTTAAGAACAAGTTAGAAGCTTTTGAAAAATTCAAGATCTACAAGGAAATGGTTGAAAATGAGATGGATTCAAGAATCAAATTCTTAAGATCAGATAATGGAGGAGAATTCACCTAAAAGGAATTTATGGACTACTGCAGCAATCATGGAATAAAAAGACAATTCTCCATTGCTAGGACAAATCAACAGAATGGAGTTGTTGAAAGAAAGAACAAGACAATACAAGAAATGGCTCGAACAATGATAATGGATTCAAAGTTGACATATATGTTTTGGACACATGTAGTGCATACAACAATTCACATTCAAAACAGAGTAATGCTCAGAAACAACACTGATAAAACTCCCTACAAGCTATGGAAAGGAAGACCAACAAATGTGAATCACTTCTGAGTTTTTGGAAGCAAATGCTACATTAAAAGAGAAGATGGCAGAATGAGAAAGTTTGACTCTTGTGTGGACAAATAAATACTTGTTGGTTACTCAAGTATAAGGAAAGCATACAAGTGTTACAATCCAAGATTAAACAAAGTTGTGGAAAGCATCAACGTAACAATTGATGAAATAGACAGACCATAATCAATGGAAGAAGAAACAAATCAATGGAACAACGTTTCCAAGAAGAAGATAAAAAAGAAGTAGAAGAGGAAGATGAAGATGAAGAGAATTCGACAGAAGCAGAAGAGAAAGTTCAACAAGTATCTCCAAAGACACCTAGCAAATGAGTACAGAAGAATCATCCTTCAGATCAGATTATTGGAAACAAAGATGCATGAGTTGTGACTAGAAGAAAAATCCGTTTACTAGAACAAACACACCTAACACTCTTATCTACAATTGAACCAAACTGTTTTGAAGAAGCCAACAAGGATGAATTTTGGAACAAGGCGATGGATGAAGAATTGGATCAAATAGAGAAAAATGACACTTGGGAATTGGTTTCAAGACCAAAGAATAAGAATGTGATCGACACAAAATGAGTTTTCAGGAATAAATTGAATGAAGATGGATAGGTTACAAGGAACAAATCTAGATTGGTATGTAAAGGATGTGCATGATTGAAGGAATCGACTTTGAAGAGACATTTGCCCCAGTTGCTAGAATGGAAGAAATCCATTTGATTTTAGCTTAAGCATGCTCCAAAAATGTTAAAGTATATCATATGGACGTAAAATTAGCTTTTATGAATGAGGAACTTGAAGAAGAAGTCTACATTGAACAACCAGAAGGATTTCAGTTGTCAGAGAACACAAACTATGTGAGTAAATTAAAGAAGACCTTATATGGTCTAAAATAGGCTCCTAGAGCATGGTACTCCAAACTGGATAAGTATCTCCAGTAGGCAGGGTTCATAAAAGGAAGTGCAGACAACAACCTCTACATCAAGGTAAGTCAAGGTAATATTTTATTAATTGAAGTTTATGTTGATGATATTATTTTTGGTAGTGATGATGACAGGTTAAGCCAGAAATTTGCAAA
>ML795383.1:139911-153706 GCA_009831015.1 Picea engelmannii
CTTGCAATTAATTGTGTTGAAGGGTTAAAAATATCATCTCCAAATGTTTCAAATGATCTTCCCAAATCTTGCTAAAAGTTAAAATATCATCCAAGGAGGCTACAATAAAGGTGTTCGAGAAATGGTCTTAAGATATCATCCATAAATCTTAGAAGTGTTGTCATGGTATTGTGTAATATAAATTGCACAATGACTCACTCATGCAATCCATGTGTTCTTTTGAAAGTAATATTCCAAATTATTCTTTGTGTATATTGTCATATTGGTATCCTTACTTCTAATCCAACTTCATGATAACACATGCTTCCAATATTTGGTTGATTATTGCCTTGATTATTTGTAGGGGATATATATATATATATATTTAGTATAATCTTGTTCAATCTAAAAGATCTACACATTTTCTCTAACATCCATCTTTCAATAGAAATTTCGGCTACACCTGTGGATCTGCACACCTGCTACACTTGTGGACCTACACACCTGCTACACTTGTCATCAATGAATTACTTCCTATCTTGTTGAATGCCAAGGTCACCATCCCACTCAGGAAAAATTGCTATCCTAATTTTTTTTTAAAAAGAATTTCTTGCATCTTGTTGAGAAAGTAGAGACATTGTAATATGGCATTACCATATTACAATGTAATATTGGATTACCATATTACATTGTAATATGGTAATGCCATATTACATTACCATATTACAATGTAATATGGTAATCCCATATTACATTGTAATATGACATTACCATATTACATTGTAATATGGTATACCATATTACAATGTAATATGGTAATACCATATCTCGTGTATTTTTTTTTTTTAAACTTAAAGGACACATCGCAATATCGACGATAGTTCGTCGGAAGCCAATTTTTGTTTTGAACAATCGTTGCAATAGAGATGAAAGTTCGTCGCAATTTTCCACGGTTTTTCGTCGCACATACAATATCTACGTCGTAAGTTTGGTCTTGGCATAAATTTTCGTCGCTATTGCCATGCTTTTTCGTCGCAATTTACCACGGTTTTGCATCGCACATAGAGCATCTACGTCGTAAGTTTTTGTCTTGGCATAAATTTTCGTCGCAATTTGCCACGGTTTTGCGTTGCACATACAACATCTGCGTCGTAAGTTTTTGTCTTGGCATAAATTTTCGTCGCCATTTCCACACTTTTGCATCACAACTTTCCACAATTTTTTTTACATTGTGATGACACGTGGAGAGCTAATTTCGTCACTATTTCCATGAAAACCTGGTTCGTGGATATAGCGATGAAAATAAATAGATGAAAACAAATATTGGCTTTTGTGGAAATTGCGATGGATAAGTGTGGCAATAGCAATGAAAAACCGTCGCAAATTTGGTCATATGTACTAGTGTGGAAACGCTCCTTGTTGGAGAGTTGGCAACTGATGTTGTTCACCGTAAATATTTAAAGGGCTATTTATAACCCTTCAAATTCTTTTCCTTTTCCTTTATTCATGATTCTCAAGAGGGATTTCATTTCTTTCTTCTCTATCAACCATGATTGGATCTTTTTCTTCTTTAGTGGTGGAACTTTCTTCGATTTCTTGAAGTTGTTTTCTTTTACTCTTTGTTATTGACCCTTTGTATGATTCCAACTTCAATTTCTATCATGTATTCTCTACCTTCTTGCAATTTATCTTTTATCTTCATGAGAAAGAGTCTCCAAGGATCTTTCAAGATCTTCATGACTTCGGGCTATCATCAACACCAAATCATATAATTGATGTAAAACACTTTTCTGATTGCCTAATCCAACTTGCAACTGGGGTTGTTTAGGTTGAGGCTGAGTCATAAATAATTTTGGTTTAAAACCAACTTTTTGTTCTTGGTCCCTAGTTGGGTCACCAAAAATGTTGATGTTTGAATTGGTTAATATTGAAACAACAACCTCATGAGGATTAAAAACCCCTCTTTGTTTTTATAGAGGTGGTATTCCTCTCTAAATTATTTAAAAAATTATCTTTGAAGATCTTGGGATACAAATTTTAAAATGGGAAAATGATAAAAAGTGAACTCCAAATATTTATGATTCAAATAAATAAAAATACTTAATAGAATATACACGCATCTAGAATTCATGAGAAATGGACCAAGAACCTTCACTCATAGAATAATAAATTTGCAGAAATAGAATACAACGAGAATAACTATAAGAAATATAACATGAATCTCGCATCCATCATAGTTTCAAATATTTTTGATCACATTCAAGGTAAGAAAGATGAAGGGAACACATATCAAAGAACTTTAAAAGAGTCTTTTTATTAAAATCAATTCAATATTTGATATGTTAATTTCAAATATCTTATACTCAAATGCTCAGAGTTCAAAGATACAGTCAAAACTAACCCCGAAGTAGTTCTCTAGAGTTTTCTCAAAAATAAAATAGTCTTTAATAGTATTAAGAAAATAAAAGGTGTTCGTCCAAAGATGGACTGGGATTGGCTCTTGTGGACCATAAAATAAAGAGACAAAATAAGAAAAGAGCAGGAACAAGGAAGTGATAATAAAAGACCTGAAAAGATAAAATAAGGGAGCAATCATAAATCTATTATATTCTCCTTGGAATAGACAAAATATAACTTGATGAATTTTGAAAGCGGAAGGGAGAAGGATGTGATCTCAAGAAGTGAAGGAAAAAATATGAACTTGCCAACCCACCAACCCACGATGATGTTGAAAATTGGTTTAGTATTGATCTATCAAAAGAGTCGAGAGTCAGTTGGACTTGTCAAGCACAAGAAAATGAAATGGGGAAATATGAACTCACGAGTCTGCCAACCTGTGAACCCGCCGTGCTAAGAGACTTTGAAAATATTCCAAGTAAAGTGAAAAATGAGGGTTGTTGGACAACTGAGAGGGGGGGTGAATTAGTTGTTACTGTGTTTAAACAATTATGACCATTTTAAACTCTTTACAGAACACTCAATGGTGATCACAATAATGCAGGGAAGTAAGCAATAGAATATTCAACATCAATCACACACATGAAATATACAGAGACAAATATTTTCCGAGGAAACCCATAAAGGGAAAAACCTCTTCTTCTTGATATGATAAGTAATATTTATTTTCTAAACATTATCATTCTTATGAGCACCAACTCCTTTTGAGGCTACCACCTCTATTTTACAGGCAATGACTTGCTGAGAGCACCAACTCTCTGGTTTCTCTAGCACCCACTAGAAGGAAGCACCAACTCCCTGCTTTCTCTAGCACCCATTAGAAGGAAGCACCAACTCCATGAGTGTTCCAACACCAACTAGATGGAAGCCCCAACTTCTAGTTACATAGGCACCAACCTGTATAATAGAGAACAATAGTTCTCCCTTGCACCACCCTGGTTTTTCTGGCTGCAACCAAATGGAAGCTACAACTCCCTATGTTCAAGCACCCACTTCAAACTCTGAGGACAATAGTCCTCCCTAGCACCTCCTTACCACCCTGAAATATAAATCTTTGATTTTCATAAATTTATCACAGTGATACAGTATTTATCAATGGATTACTAGTCTCATCACTGTTTTGCTACACTGCTCTGCTCTTCTTGCATCAGTGTCTTCCTGCATGCATCTCTTGCGCTTTCTATTCTTCTTCCTTTTATGCTCTGTGCACCATGTCCATTTTATGCACTATGCCTCTTCTATGCATTTCAACTGCTGCACACAACCTGCTTCTACTCGCATGAATCACACTCAACAACATCAACACTCTCTTCTCTATTCTGCGCATATTTATCATGCCAAGTCCTTTGCCCGGGCATACACTCAACTCTTCATCCTCTCTGGAGATCATTCTGAGTCTGTTCTTCATCAATAGCCATTATCCTTAGATTCTTTAGCTTCTTTGGCAGTTATAGTCTTCGACGCATTTCCATTTGTCAATTGTCTAAATGATGAATCTTCACTTCACTGGAAGTTACCTCGAGACTCTTCAGCTCCTCTGGCAATCATACTCAAGCTCGTTGAATTATCTGGTAGATACAATCACTCTGTTTCTGACATTTACAATCAGTCCTTTCTGACAGTTACAAAGAGAACTTCTACACACTCTGTTGAGCCTCTAAATTGACATCCCCACTACCCTATTATACTCCTCATCTATAACCTTTTGGCTTACCTAAGCTTGGGTAAATGACAAGAACACTACCATTAACCATTGATAAGGTCATAATGTAAAGTATAATTAATTCATGCATTTTTGTGGTTTATTGAACTAGGAGATTAAATGTTTCATGTACTAATGCTTCAATTTTCCATGTATAATATTTGACCTCTAGATAAGTCCAACCTTCCTGTACCAACTCAGCTATCCGGTACTTGTGCGCCAGATTGCCACTATCCGAATCCTGTATCAAGCGCACCTTCTATTCAGATCCCGTACTGAATCTCACCTATCACGATCCGGTACCAATGGCCATAGACTATTGTGATCTGGTACCAACCATGTGTGCACTGTACAGATCTGGTACCATCTACCTGTCATGATCCGGTACCAATACAGGGATCCGAATGTACCAAGTTTATCTCCAGATCATGCCCAAGACAATTGTTGGATGTTTATTGAATCATAAATGTTTTAGCAAGGCTATGTTAGGATAGTTTGTTGTTGCTTCATCCTCATTCATTTCATGTCATGAGGATGTAGCTTAAAATATGTAACCGAATAATTAAATTTAATAATTGACTGATTTGAAAACGATTTCACCTCCTTGTGTTTCACGACTAAGACTATTTAAATAGTCATGGCAAGGATGGTGGAGGTAGTGGAGAGTTAGCATAACACAGCATGTGAAGCAACATTACATACTGTAGAACATATTCTGGGTGAATATTAATAGAAGGACATCATTTATGTCCATGTCTTTCTCGTTTATGATTGAATGTGAGTTGAGTTGTTAGCATAGTTTGATTCTATGTTTTGAAGTTTGAGTAAGAGTAATGTGTGGGTTGAAAGAAAGCTTACTGTAGACTCCAGTCGCTGACCTATTGAAGTGGCAAGGGCCCACCGCCCAACAAAGGTCAGCATCTTCGTAGATTAGTATTAGCATTTGATTTCAATAGTGTAAATGTTAGATTAACTGAAGCTTTAATTATTTCATATGATAGCAGTATAGTTTAGACTAGGATTTCAATTATATGATTTCTTAGAGATCTTTACTCACTCTATTTTGCATATGATATGTTTCAGTTATTATGAATTTGATTTTGTCTCATGGACATGAATGTTGGCAGCAGTAGTCAAACATATTTGCAGGAGAACTAGTGAAGTTCACAACAACACATTGTGAACCACAACATACTCAATATATTGACTATTGAACTACCCATGCTATGTCTTGATGATTGATGTGAGATTTCCCTTTCAGAAGTATGATTGCATAGTTAGTTCTCTGGGTCAGATAGTAGAGTTGATCTGTCAAAATAACTCCATCTCATACTTGCATGTGCCATAATGGAGTAGATAGCCTCTCTGTGAAAGACAACCAAAGTGTGTTTCAATTTGCTAGTTTGTTTTGTTTCCAACATACACAATCTAGAATAGTTCTATACTCATGACATTAGAATTACCTTTCTTACTGGTGTCTTGTAACTTTGTTGATTATGAATCCTAGATTGATAATTAATGAGTGCATTATACTAAACATATAAGCATCACAACATTTCGGCGCTGTTGCCGGGGAGTTGCAAACGGTAGTAAGAGATTTTTAGCTTACATTGTTTGCATAAATTTTGAATTCTTTTAAAGGTTGCTTGAGGGAGGAGGATAAAATGTTTAAGATGTGAGTGAAGAGCCACGCAACCACTAGAGTGGGGTTCTCCAAAGCCAGGTTGCCTTCTTACCTTCTAGATAGAATTAGGATTTCAATTCAGTTAAGAATCAAATTTCCATTTTATGCATAGATATAGAGATAACAAGGGTATATTTGTAAGCTCTAAAGATTAAAAAACAACCCCCCTCACTAATCCAACTAACACTGGTGCAGGAAAAATTTCACCAGGAGAAAATTCAAGGGGGGCCAGCGAGGCTCTAGAAGGAGAACCTAAAACAGAAGAATCAACATTGGGGCAGGCAAAACGTGAATCTGCTGAACATTTAGGAGACACAGAAAATCCAGTTTCTGAACCATCTATCAGTGGATTGGCAGAAGAAGAAGGAAATGCAGCCATAGAGACTGAGACTTTTGGGTTCCCAATCTTGGATATTTCCAGAAACATCAGCATGAAAAATATCCCACTATCATTGTTACCCACTTTCAGAGGTATGCCAACTGAAGATCCAGATTTATTTTTATTCGAGTTTGACATATTATGTAGAAGCTATAACTACTCAGACGATGCCCAAAAACTTAAGCTCTTTCCTACTACAATGAAAGATTCAGCCTTAAGATGGTCCATGAGCTTAGGAGAAAATACAATCCTCTCTTGGGATCAGATGAAAGACACATTTTTACGGAAATACCAAGACTATTGTAAGGATAATGATAAAAATGAAAATTTTAAAATGCAACAAACAAAATATGAAAGCCCTGAAGACTACTTAAAAAGGTTCTTATACAACTATCAGGAATCAAAACTATTCACCACAGACGCAGTTGTAGTAAGAACTGTATTCTTGAAAGGTCTTAGAGATGGCTGCATATAATTTTTAAACTTGTTGAGTTCAGGAGATGTACACCAAAATCCTTTTGCAGAGATTGCAGATTACTATAGAAGATACTCAAGAGGACAAGCTAAAACAGGCAAAGGACCAAGAGATTCTTTTAGCAGAAATACAAAACAAAGCTCAAGGACTGTCACCATAACTGAGTTAGGAAACTTATTGGAGAACTTTAAAACATACATCTTGAGCACAATCAATAACCAGCTAGATACTCTAAAATTGAAAAAGAAACAAGAAGAAGAGGCTGCTTTAGCAATATTTTTTCATAGATGTCAAAAGAAGCATAGTGAGAAGGAATTCCCATTAAATGTCATAGAAATATGTGTCATGTGTACACTAGAACACCCCACAACTGAGTGTCTAATTTTGCTTGAGCTACAAGCCATGTATAGGGGAGGAGGAGTCTCACAAGAACAACCATACCCTTCCAGAAGACCTTGGAGAGCCCAACAACCCAATACATTTTATGACCCTAATGCACAATATCAATAGAAAAAATGGGGTCCTTCCCCAATGACCTATCCACAATGGACACAACAAACTCAAACTCAACCTTGGCAACAAGGTTGGAGGGGACCTGTGTATGGAAATCCCTCTTACCCTACATATCCATAGTATCCTACAAACATTTCCCAATTACTACCTGGATTCAACCCACCACAGAGGCAAGCTTTACTCCCACCTCCTATACATCAGCACTTTACAACCCCCTTGAACCCCAACCAGTAGCAACAATCACCTATAAATGCCAATCAACAACCACAAAACCAAGCTGCCCACAACCCTCCGAAACCAACAACAATCCCTCCCCATCCAATCCCTAACCCCAATAATCAAACCACCCACCCGGTGCAAAATACAAAAGTTCAAACCTTTCCCACCTATGAAATTCAACTATGATCGGGGAAAGCTGTAAACCAATCAAATCCTACAGTAATAATTCAGGAAGAAAATGATAATCATTTTGAGGAAGAAAACACTCAAACCACCTCTGTAGAAGAAGAGACTTCCCCTCCTATTCCAATCACTTCTCAGTCTGTACGAGTACCTCAACAAATTAATCTCCCACCCTACCCTGAAAGACTATTAGTGAAGAAACCTGACCCACCCTTGCACATAAATATAGAGGATGAATTACGAAATGTATGCATAAAAATACCTCTGCTGCAAGCCATTAAGGATATCCCCATATATGAAAAAATCATAAGGGATATTTGCATTAAGAAACCAGGAAGGAAGAAGAAGGAACCTCCCCTTGTTCAGGTAGTGGGACAATTATCTGAATTTATTTCTGAAATGCCATACAAATATAATGACCCTGGAAACCTAGTAGTCACTGTTGAAATTAACGGTATTTCTTTACCAAACACACTCATTGATTTGGGTGCAACAATTAATGCAATGCCTTTTGACACTATGCAAAAGCTCCAAATCAACCAGTTAAGACCAACCCAAACCATAATAGAATTGGAAGATACGCCAGTCATTAGCCCTGCAGGAAGTCTAGATGATGTCATAGTCACTCTAGCTTCTTGGGAATATCCAGTAGACTTTTTAGTCATCTATTCTAAATCATCCTCCAAACCAGGAAACCCTGTGGTTCTTGGCTGCCCTTGGCTGGCCACAATAGATGCCTTTATCAGCTGTCGGTATGGTGAGATGACTATATCCAATGGCACACATAGCCAAAAACTTGTTCTCTTCCTTCCTGCCCAACCGACACAGGAAATACCTGTTTGGTTAGAAAACCCTTATGGAGAGGAATATTGCATCAGACCCCTATTAACACTTGAACAGTTAAGAGGAATACAAGAACATTTAGATGGACAAGTCTTAAAGTTTATTTTTGGTTGATACAAATTGCATTGAATACCCGAGGTCTTTTGCAAAATTGTCACACATTTTTAGTTCCGAATTTCAAAAAACTTGGCACCCTGATATCACTCAATTATATACTTTATCACCATCTTCCTCAGAAAGGGAAGAAACTACTGAACTTGTTGAGATTAGCCCAGGAAAACCTTTGTATATCAACTCTAGTTTAGAACCAGAACAAAAGACACAAGTAATTGAAATGCTCCAAAGACAATTTGATTCCTTTGCATGGGATTATGCAGACATGAAAGGCATTCACCCTGACACATGCACACATCACATCTACACTAATGACCAAATCAGACCAGTGATACAGCCTCAACGAAGGATGAATCCAACCCTTAAAGATATTGTAAAAGATGAATTGCAAAAACTCCTTCAAGCCAATCTCATATACCCCATTTTAGATAGTCAATGGGTGTCTCCACTTGTCATAGTTCCCAAAAAAAATGGTAAGTGGAGAATATGTGTAGACTTCTGAGAGTTGAACAAAGCCACCCATAGGGATTATTTTCCCTTACCATTTATTGATTAGGTGTTGGATACCTTGTCCGGAAAGAAGTATTTTTTCGTTCCTGGATGGGTTTAGTGGTTATAACCAAATACAAATAGCACCCAAAGGCCAAGAGAAGATCACTTTCACCTGCCCATGGGGAACCTATGCTTATAGGGTGCTTCCTTTTGGACTTTGAAATGCCTCAACCACTTTTCAAAGGGCTGTCCTAGCCATTTTCTCTGACTTGACCAATGATTGTGTGGAAGTCTATATGGATGACTTTACAGTCCATGGAAAATACTTCTAGTAAGCTTTGACCAGTCTAGAAAAAGTCTTGATTAGGTTTAAGGAAACTAATCTTTCCTTAAGTAATGGAAAGTCAAAAATGATGCTCACTGAAGGTATTGTTTTGGGACATCACATCTCTGGTTCTGGAATGAGAGTTGATCCAACAAAGATTTATATTATCACACAAATCAGAATACCTTCCTCACAAAAGGAAGTTCGCAACTTTTTAGGGCATGCTGGCTACTATAGAAGATTCGTTCTGAATTTTACAATCCTAGCTACCCATTTATTCAAGTTATTATCTAAAGAAGCTGAATTTAAGTGGGATGATGAATGCCAAATATCTTTTGAGATTCTAAAACATAAATTGTCAACTACCCCTGTATTAAGAGGACCAAATTGGTCCCTTCCTTTTCATATCTGTACCGATGCCTCAGACACAACCCTTGGGGCAGTTCTTGGACAAAGGGAAAATCAAATGCCCTATGCTATTTACTTTTTCAGTAAAAATCTGTCTCCAATTGAAGTTAATTATACGATCACAGAAAAAGAATTGCTAGTTGTAGTCCATGCTATCAATAAATTTAGACACTATATTATAGGATATCAAGATTTTGTACACACTAATCATTCAACCATCAAATTATTAATGAACAAACCTATAACAAATCCTAGAGTTACAATATGGCTATTATTATTACAAGAGTTTAATATCAACATTATTGATAGACCTGGTAAGGATAATCTTGTGGCTGATTTCTTATCTAGAATGATTCATCTGGGAGAAAACGCACCAGTAGAAGATAACTTTCCTGATGAAAATTTGTTTTCTATTTCTACATTCACTCCTTGGTATGCAGATGTAGCTAACTATCTTGTGACAGGGAAGATGCCTCATAAATTGTCTCCTATAGAAAAACAAAAAGTAATTCAGCTAAGTGCAAACTACATGTGGCACGATGATTGCCTCTACAAAACAGGACCAGTTTTGGTAATCAGGAGATGTGTAAGGGAATATGAAATTCATGATATTCTACAAGCCTGCCATGATGGTCCTTGTGGAGGACACTTTGTAGACAAGAGGACCGCTTACAAAGTTCTGCAATCTGGTTACTACTGGCCTCATATTTCCAGAGATGCTAAAACCTATGTATCCAATTGTGATGAATGCCAACGAATGGGTAAGCCTACTGCACGAGACCAAATGCCACTTCAATCCCAAGTAGTTATTGAGCCTTTCAAGAAATGGGCATTAGATTTTGTAGGGCCCAATAACCCTACATCTAAAAAGAAAAAAATATATACTTGTATGCACTGACTATGTGACTAAGTGGGTTGAAGCAAAAGCTTTACCAGCTGCAAGTGAACAATCAGTGGTAGATTTCCTTTTTAACGACATCTTTACTAGATTTGGTGTACCTCGAGAAATTATGACTAATTAGGGAACTCAATTTACCTCTCATCTAGTCAAAGCTGTTACATAACAGTACCAAATCAAACACATGAAATATACACCCTACCATCCATAGGAAAATGGACAAGTAGAATCTACCAACAAAGTTATTGAGTCCATTCTTACCAAAACAGTACAAATACACCACAAGGATTGGGCTGACAGATTATTAGAATCCTTATGGGCTTATAGAATCACCTGGAGGAATACAACATGGCATACACCCTACGAGTTGGTGTATGGGAAGCAGGTGCTTCTTCCCATAGAATTCCAGATCAAAACCTTCAGGACTGCAGTACAAATTGGCATGAACTTGGATGAAGCCCAGCAAAAAAGACTCTTGCAGCTTAATGAGTTGGATGGAATCAGGTAGGAAGCACTTCAAAGAACCACCCTCATTCAAGAGCAGAGAACAAAATGGCATGACAAGTATCTCAAAAAGAAAATTTTTCTACAAGGAGATTGGGCCCTGTTGTATGACAGCAGATTCAAGAACTTCAAAGGTAAGTTAACTACTCATTGGATGGTACCTTATGAAATTGACACTGTCTATGATAATGGTTCAATCAGGATAAATAGAATTGACGAACAACAGACACCACTACTTGTGAATGGTCACCGGTTGGGAATTTATAACAAACCTCTGTCAAAAGAGGAATTTCTGACTCATATACTACATAATTCAGATATGCAGGTGATTAGTAAGGAAGGAGACCTTCCTACTGATCCACATGGATTGATTGGTTTATTAGAAACTTGTGTACATAGGTGTGGATCGAGTTTTGTTAATAAGCTGAAGGTAACAAGAGATTCTTACCTCCTTTTCTTTTACTTTCACAATTTTTTGTAAGTATATTTCTATAATTTATTTGATCCTTCACGAACTTGCTAAACATCAGTTTGTAGGCATCAACAATACTCTGTTATGATCTGGTACCAACAATACTGCTTCGGTACCAGAAATCCTGTTTTGGTCCGGTACCAGCAGTCCTGTGTTGGTCCAGTACCAGAAGTCTGTCCTTATATAGTACTATCAAGACACATTACCTAATTGACAAGGCATGCTATGCATATTTCAAAATATTATTCCAATTAATATAAAGTATGAAGCCATGCAACAACCACTTAAGCTAGAACCAATAAGTCGAATGCAACATCAAATGGAAGCCCTTGTGAAGAAATAATTTCTTTTGGTTCTGTTACCAACTAAAGGGAAGTATATTTAATTTCTTTTGGTTTTGTTTCTAGCTAAAAGGAAGTATTTTAATTTCTTTTGGTTCTATTGCTTGAAAAAAAAAAAAAATACACAATCTTTACCTATGATTGTTCAAAGAACCATAATCCACTTCAAAGACTAGAAGTTGCCTTTATCCAGTATTTTAGCATGATTAAAGGGACAAAAAAATATATATTAGCCTACAAGTAACTATCTCACCCTAACTAGACTTCAATAGTATTGATTGGAGTATCTTTACTAAAGAGTAACACATGAGTATATGAACACTCTCTATCATGGGCACACTAGGATTTTTTTTATGGAAGAGGATGTATCAGTACCCTAAGGAAACTTTAGGTCATTCTCTTATGGACAAACTCAGATGAAATTATACATCTGGATCACTCTAAAGAAATAATGTGCATAAAAAGTTTATTTTTCCTTCAGACAAATCATTAAAAGACATTCAAAGAAGAGAATATACCTTCCAACCCAATACCATCCCATCCTGTAAAAAGGTTTTCAGACGAGCCTCCCCTGTCACTGTGTAAAGCACTCTTTAATAAAAACCAAAATAGGTGACTATAAACAAGAAGCCTCTAATGGAAAAAGGGTTTAAGAGACTAACCCGTTGGGATACTGAAGAGGTCTGCTGGCAGCGGGTACCGGTCTGTGGTATGAATAGGAAAACCCGTCAGGGTACTGAACATGCCTATTGGCAATGGGGAATTCTGCCTGGGGAAGGGATCTCTCACTAATTATCACAACTACCCCACCGAAGTACTAAACAGGCTTGCTGGCAGTGGGTTCTGGTTGAGAAATGTCCCATCTATACTTGTCTGATTGGAAAATTCACTTTTGTCATCTAAAAAATGAACACTATAAGCAAAGGTCACTGTTGACATTTATGAGATACAAACTCCAGATTAACAAACAACATAATTACTACAAGCAAATGTCCATTTGAGAATTACCCTAAGTCAACTTACCGGTCTGGCATCTAAAGCCTACATTACCTAAGAAGGAAACTTCTTAAAAGTGGAGCCCTAAATAGGGAGTCTAATCTACTTATACTGTGAAATTTATCTATAACATCTAATGATAGTAAATCTCTAAAGCAAGTTAGGTCGGATCTGTTCTTCTAGGAAACATATAAAAACCTCCCTGTTTTCACTGCTGAATGCTACCTTTGTCAATAAGTCATCAAAAGAAAGGCAATTTCAATTTTTAGGCATGTGATCACATGCTAAGTGATAAATGTACTTCTGGAATTTGATTTGGTTTCTTTTCTCTTATTATCTTTTCTCCATTATGATATAGAGTGTTGAATCTTCTTGCATAAGGATATGCAACATCCTTGGCATGGGGGAAGGTCAAAGAGATCCTTCAGAACTCTTTTTCAGACTCACATATCACCTTCAGAAACCAACATGATCACCCTACAACCCTGCAGAACCAAATACAAAAGAAGATAAACACATAATAAAGAAGTATAGGAAATTCTAGTACCAAGATTTCATAAAACTTCAGCCTAAAAAGATGAATTATGACAATCTACAAGCAATCACATATGCTATGGGTATTGATCATACAAAGGTAAAAGCAAAGGTAACATGTTATTTATTTTCCTCTGCTCATAAAACTACAATAGGTATGAAAATATATACTAGATCTTATGACCTTAGTATTAAAACCATTTACCTATCCCTCATACCCATATGCCTAACCTTAATTAATCCTCTCATAAGTGCTCGAAAATGGTTGAGGGAAAAA
>ML795383.1:163316-187444 GCA_009831015.1 Picea engelmannii
TGAATCAGTAATAGCGTAATTATAATCCTTTTTCTTCAAATTTTATATCAATGTAGAATCAAACAATCACACACAAACACAATACGCTATTGTTTTACGTGGAAACCCAAATCGGGAGAAAACCACATAATTTTTTTTCTTATATGTCTTGAAGAATTACATTCATTGGAAGCACCAACTCCCTTTGTTTTCCAGCTGCAACTGGAAGGAAACCCCAACCCCCTAGTTTCTCAGGCTACAACCTGAGGGAAGCTCCAACTCCCCAATTCTCTGGCTACAACTAGAAGGAGGCTACAACCCGCAATGTTCTCCTGCTACAACTAGAAGGTGGCTACAACCACCTATCCTTGCCCCGTCCTGCCACCCTGAAGTAGAAGTAGAATGATGGAACCATTGTCACACTATCACTGTGAGATATACTGCTATAAACCTGTACCAATAAATTGTTGGCATGTTTTTAGACAGAGGAAGAGTATGTGTGTTTTTTTATTGATGACAAAGATCACGACCAATAGCGCAGGGATAATGACATGGCAACGACAAGTTCAACAGTGAAGAACAACAATGATCGTTGGATCCCATTTAGATTTCCCGACGATCGTCAGATCTGAATTCAGATAGGAGGAGTGCACAGTAGAAGAGAACTAATCTCATGCGTTAGATCTGAGCCCGAAGTCTGACCATCGTTGGATCTAGGAGAACCTGCATGTTCTTTAAAATGCTAGGAGAAGCAGGCTTACAAAATCCTTAAAGTAGGAGGACTGTTCATATTCGGGAGGGGCACGTGGTTACAGATCAACATTTCACTGACTGAGAGGTCAAAGGAAGGAGTGCTCTAACCTCTTGAACTTGTGATATGTGAAATCGCGAAATAATGTTAGTCATTGGATTGAGGATTGATCGAGGACAGATGTGTGGCGAAAAATCAGAGCATGTCAAAGACTTGATTTCGGAGTTTCGTAGACTGGGAAATCAAAGATCAAAGGAACTTTAACCTTTGAAGTAGCGAACCCCGAAATCCTAAAACAGACACATCGAAAAACCACGTCAGCTAAGGACACGTGGCACAATCTAGCAATGAAAAGTGTCAAGATGGTTTAACATTTCAGGCACATGTAAGTCACGAATCAGAGTGACACATGGTAGCTATTCGGCACGTGTCAATCCACGTATGATGTCAATAGGTTTACGTCACATCAAAACTTTCTATTTCAGGGTTTTACATAGCAAGCAGAAACTCCACCATCACGAAGTCTCGAACTTCGAAATGCCGAAAGGGACTATTGTGAGTCTCAAAAACCCAAAAGGCAAAACTCTGAAATCCTGTCAACCGTCCATCTCAGTGGGTTATGTGAACTGTCCGATCATTTCAGAGATTTTGTGATCATGAATTTTATAATGTTGGAGTCACGATGACTCAAAGGGAAAAACGTCGAAATCCCGTCAGCTGTTTGATTAAGAAAAGAAGGGATCAGATTATGAAGTTTTGCGGACCGTTGATTTGGCTCCATTTTGGGGATTGTGACTTGGAGTGTCGAGACACTTCTTAACAGAAATGCTGAAATGCCGAAATGCGAAAACACCTTCTGGTGTAGGTTGTGGTCACCTTCAATGGTCTTGTGAGAGGGAGGAGCTAGCACCAAGCTAAGCTCCTTTTTGGCGATCATAACATGAAGAGTCGAGACTCTTCACCACAGGATTGTCGAAATGCAAAATGCGAAAGACATTTTGATTAGGCCTGTGGTTACAGCCAGTGGGCATATGGAATAAGCGCGAGACCCAGTACTTGTAATCCAACGGTGCAGGTGAATTCGAATATGATCGAAGGGCTACTGTTTCACCTCACATTTAATTGATCAATTATGATTCAGTTAGAAAAATTGATTCATGATTCTTGATCGGTTGGCGATTCAGTTGCTGAGGCGTGTGTGAATAAAAGGAGATATGAGACGATTGTGCAATGTTGGCTATTCTAACCAGAAAAATGTGATGAACTGTAAGAAGAGTAAAATTACAGGATGAAGATCTTGAGATAAAACTCAGAGATGAGTAACAGTTGCTGAACAGACAAAAGAAAGAGAAGAATAGCAGAATAACATGAAGCAAAGCAGAATTGCAGAATAGTTTTTTTGAAGCAGAGAAGAATTGCAGAACAAAAAAGTAGGGGTAAGAATTGAGACACCTATATTGTTTGTTTTTCAATCATTTACTCATAATTAGGGTGGTTAGGAGGTGCTAGGGAGGACTGCTATCCTCAGAGGTTCAAGTGGGTGTTTGAACATAGGGAGTTGTAGCTTCCATCTGGTTGCAGCCAGAGAAACTAGGGTGGCAGGGTGGTGGAAGGGAGAACAAGTGTTCTCTGTTATACAGGTTGGAGCTTGTGTAACTGGAAGTTGGTGCTTCCATCCAGTTGGTGCTGGAACATTAAGGGAGTTGGTGCTTCCTTCTAGTGGGTGCTAGAGAAACCAGAGAGTTGGTTCTCTCAAACAAGTTGGAGCTTGTAAAATAGAGGTAGTAGCCTCACATTGAGTTGGCGCTCAATTATAGATGATGTATAGAACTTTAAAGACTGCCTATCATTTTCGAAGAAGAAGAGGTTTTCTCCCTTTATGGGTTTCCTTGTGAAAATCTGTCTCTATGTATATCTTATGTGTGAGTGATGCTCATTATTTATGTTGTCCATATGTTGTATAATATTGATGGTCACTTGGAGAAAGATTAAAAATGGCTTAATTGACTTAAAATTGTTTAAGCACAGTAACAACTGATTCAACCCCCCTCTCAGTTGTCTTAGTAATTTTAACAATTGGTATAAGAGCAGGTTCCTTTTATCTAAAGGTAGATCTGTAAGCTTAAATATGATAAGTCATGAAGGGACTTCAACCATTAAGCGTCCTCTTTTTGATGGAACAAATTTTGCCTTCTGGAAGGTTAGAATGAGAACATACCTAATGGCCTTAGGTGATGATGTTTGGGATGTAGTAGAGACTGGATACATAAATCTTGTTGTGCTAGCTTCCGAGGATGGTAAGTCAGAATTTAGCTTTAATGCTAAGGGAATGAACGCTATCTTGAATGGACTTGTAGAAGCTGAGTTTGTAAAGGTGATGCATCTTCAAACTACCAAAGAAATGTGGGATAAACTTATTAGCAGCTATGAAGGAAATGAGAAAGTAAAAGATGCCAAACTTCCAACATATAGATTGAAATTTGAACAACTAAAGATGAATGAAGATGAAACAATTAGAAAGTATTTTTTAAGAGTTGAAGAACTTGTGAATGCCATGAAGGGTCTTGGTGAGAAGTTTGAAGAATAATTCTTAGTTCAGAAGATTTTAAGATCTCTGCTTGATAAATTTAATCCAAAAGTCTCTGTAATAGAAGACCTAAATGATCTTAAAACTCTGCCCATTGATCAACTTCTAGGAACTTTAACTGCATATGAAATAAGAATTAGCAAAGATAAATCCATTACTAGAGAGGCTTCTTTTAAAGCAGATAAGAATACTGATTCAGAACTAGATGATATTGAAGCAAAATTTGTGAGAATGTTAAAGAGAGGATCGAGAAAATATCAAGGCAAGTTGCCCTTCAAATGCTTTAACTGTGGTAAAATAGACCATTTTGCATCTAAGTGTCCCCACAAGAAAAAGGATCAAAAAGATCAGAACTCTGATGATGAAAATAATTACAAATTTAAGAAATATAGTAAAAATAAAAGTTTGTGTGCAAACAATGATGACTCCTCAGAAGACATAGATAGTGATTCATCTCGTGAAGACAAAGTGAATGACTTTATGCTTATGGCTATGGGATATCTTGATGATAAACTCACAGAATGTGACATGGATGATGAAGAAGCAGTAGTGAATATGGAAGGTGAATTAATCAGTGCTTTGGAAGAAATTGACAGACTCAGATGTAAGAAGAGAAAACAAAAACAGTTGTTGATGCATTTTAAAATGAATGGTAAAAAACCTGATGAAGACTTTGACCTATTAAAAGTAAGGGTATAAGAGGCAAATAAAATAGAGGACATACTGAAACAACAATTATCAGAGAAGAAAGCAAGGTGTGAAGGCTTAGAACAAGAGATAGTAAAAACCAGAAAAGAGATGGAGAAGTTTAAGACATTGTATCACCAAAGTCTGTCAATTATTAAAGCTTCAGAAGGATTAACCTCCATTCTAAATCAACAAAGAAACCCAAAGTTGAAAGCTGGCTTGGGGTATGAAGAAGGATCAAGTAGTGATCACCCAAGTATTACAAAACCTATGAAGTTTGTCAAATCCTCAAACATTGACAACAATCACTCTACAGAAACAAAAAAATAGAATCGGCCACCGAGAAGGAATGAAATAAAAAGTACTAGAACCGAATCTGTAGATCAGAGAGATTATCGGCATGAAAGAAATCGACCTCCTCAAAGAAGATAGATTTTTTCAAGGTACAAAGGTTTTTTCTATGGTTATTGTTTTTTCTACTCTAATTTTGGTCACAAAGCTATAAACTGTTCTATAACATTTAGATATGAACAATCAAGATATTCAATGAATAACCATCTTCCAGAACAAAGATCGAGACAACCAAGCAACAAACAACCTCAGACTATAAATCACGCGATGGCTAGGAAAAGGACGTAGGTTAAGCATAACAATAGTTATGAGCATAACAATCGCTATGATCTTCTATTCAGTGAACCAGAATGTTACATCTGCCATAATTATGGAAATAAAGCTGCAGATTGTCGATTAACGAATTACAAGCCAGATTTGATCCCCACTACTGAAAATGTCAAGGTTTGGAAGAAGAAAGTAGATGACAAGTGTGGACTAGTGTTATCAGCCAAAAAACAAAATAATTCCTGGTATATTGACAATGGATGTTCCAAACATATGACTGGAGACAAAAGTAAGTTTCTAACTTTAAGTGAAAACAAATCATGGAATGTAACTTTTGGAAACGATGCACCAGGAAAAATAAAAGGTAAAGGAATGGTAAGCCTGAGTAATGGCAAAGGAAAAGCTCAAGATGTGTTGTTTGTAGATGGTATAAAACATAATCTACTAAGTGTCAGTCAAATTTGTGACAAAGGATGTGAAGTTTCTTTTACTTCTAAAGAGTGTAAAATAAAGTCTTTGAGTTCAGGACAACTGGTTGCAAAAGGGATAAGAATAGAAAACAATGTCTATGTGTTAAATGAAGAAAAAGAAGAATGCCACTTAAGCAAATATGATGAAAGTTGGTTGTGGCATAGGAGACTTGGACACCTAAATTTTGATCATATAATCAAGCTCAGAAACAATGGGGTAGTAAAATATCTTCCGAAGATATCAAATCCATACGACTCTGTTTGTAAACCTTGTGAGATAGGAAAACTTACTCGCACTCAGTTCAAATCTAAAAACTTTCCTTCAACAGAAAAACCTCTCCAGTTAGTACATATGGATTTATGTGGACTATCAAGAAAAGAAGGTACATGAAAAGAAAACTATTTTATGTTGATTATTGATGATTATTCTAGACTAACGTGGGTTTCCTTTTTGAAGTAAAAATCTGAAGCATTTGAAAAATTCAAAGTGTTTAAGGCTCTGACTGAGAATCAAACAGGAAAAAGATTAAAGGCAGTAAGGTCTGATAGAGGAGGAGAGTTTAGTTCATGGAACTTCAAAGCGTTCTGTGATAAACATGGGATCAAAAGAGAGTACACAATTCCAAGGACTCCATAGCAAAACAGAGTTGTTGAGAGGCAGAATAGATCAATACATCAAATGGCAAGATCAATGATGAATGAAAGGAACATACCTCAGACATATTGGGTGGAAGCAATTCATACAGTTGTTCATATCCTTAATAAAGCTCATCTCAGGCCACACAGTGACAAGACTCCTTATGAAATATGGTTTGGAAGACCTGCTTCAATCAAGCATTTTAAAGTCTTTGGGAGTAAATGTTATATTAAGAACAATGATGAAAATATTGGCAAATATGATGATAGGGCTGATGAAGGTATCTTCTTGGGTTATGCTACAGACAATAAAGGGTACATATGTTACAATAAGAGACTACATAAACTGGTTGATTGTATAGACATAAAAGTTGATGAAGAAATCTCGGTCAGAAATGTAAGCAGTGTTGATCCAAGCACACAAGATATAGTTGAATACGAAGATGAACAGGTCCTAGGATCAGAAAGAGAAGAATCTGAATCAGATGAAGATACGAATACTCCGACTGACACAAATCAATAGAAAGAAGAAAAATCATCTCTCAGAATTGTTAGAAAGAAGCATCCTGAAAATAAGATAATTGGAGATATAAATAAAGGAGTTCAAACAAGAAGGAAATTGATTAAAGACTCAGAACAATCTCATTTTTTTTTTTTTATCTATGACTGAACCTAAAATTTTTGATGAAGCCAACTAGAATGATGATTGGATTAGAGCTATGAATGAAGAGCTTGATCTGATTGAGAAGAACAATACTTGGGAGCTTGTCCCTAGACCTGAAGATAAGAATGTAATAGGTTCCAAATGGGTGTTCAAGAATAAAATGAATGAAAAAGGAAAAGTTGTTAGAAATAAAGCCAGATTGGTCTGTAAAGGGTATGCACAAGTTGAAGGTCAGGACTTTGTTGAAACTTTTGCACTAGTGGCAAGATTGGAAGCCATTGGAATGTTTGTTGATTATTCATGTCATAAGAACTTTAAAGTTTATCAGATGGATGTTAAGTCAACATTTCTTAATAGAGATCTAGAGGAAGAAGTATATATGGAGCAACCTGAAGGATTCTCATGGACATATAATCCTAATTATGTTTGCAAACTGAAGAAGACCTTATATGGACTGAAACAAGCATCACGAGCTTGGTATTATAGATGGGACAAATTTTTACAAGACAAAGGGTTCAAGAAAGGTACTGTTGACAACAATCTCTACATTAAGTGTGAAGGTGATAATTTACTAGTTGTTTTGGTTTATGTAGATGATATTATTTTTGGCTGCACTAGTGAATCATTTGTCCAGTGGTTTTCTAACTCTATGCAAACATAATTTGAGATGTCCATGATAGGAGAACTATCATATTTTCTTGGTTTACAAGTAAATCAGAGTTCTGCAGGAATATTTATCTCTCAAGAAAAATATTTGGAAGAGATGTTGAAGAAATTTCAGATGGAGGATTCCTCTCCTGTTAGCACACCTATGGTGGTTGGTTGCAAGCTCAGTAAAGATGATATTTCACTGGATGTTGATCAAAGGACATATCGCTCTATGATAGGAAGTCTTCTGTACATCACAACATCTCGTCCTAATATAATGCAAGATGTTGGAATGGTAGGTCGTTATCAATATGCTCCTAAACAAAGTCATTTGGTAGCTATCACAAGGATATTCAAATACTTGAAGGGAACAATGACTTATGGTTTGTGGTATCCAAGAAATCAGAATTTTTAGTTAACTTCTTATTCAGATGCAGATTGGGCAAATTGCGTGGATAAGAGAAAGAGCACCAGTGGAGGTGCATTCTTCCTGGGCGACTCATTGGTAGCATGGATTAGTAAGAAGCATGTATCTATTTCCTTATCAACTACAGAGGCAGAGTGCATTGCTGCTGCTACTTGTTGCACTCAGATTTTATGGATGATTCAAACTCTTACAAATTTGAAGGTAAATTGTACTGATCGGATTACAATTCACTGTGATAACACTAGTGCCATTAGTGTCTCCAAGAATCCTGTTCTTCATTCCAAGACTAAGCATATCCCAATAAAATACCATTTTCTCAGAGAACAAGTTACAAACATAATTATTCAGCTAAATTATATTCCTTCCACAGAATAGATCGCTGATATCTTTACTAAACCATTAGCAACGACCCCTTTTGGATATCTTCATCAAAAGTTGGGGGTTATAACTTCTTTCGTCTAATCTGTTCACCTGGTCAGGGGGAGTACTTATTGAATATCTGTTGTATTTCTAAGCTGCTCATAGTTGACAGGGGGAGTATTTACTACAACAGCTCAGGGGGAGCGTGTTTCTTCTTTATAGGATGCTACAGGGGGATGCTACAGTGTGTTATAACCCTATAATTTATAGGATCAACTGGTGAATGAAATGTTATCTCTTTAGTGTTTTTGTTTGTCAAATGATTTTTCATTCTGCAAATAATTTGAGAAAAGAAAAAGAAAAGAAAGAAAAGAAAAAGAAAAGAAAGACAAGAAAAAGAAAGAAAATAAAAGAGGGCATAAAAGAATTTCAATTAGAGCCCCATGCAATAACAGTGACTTGGTCCATACCTTTCAAGCATGGCCAAGTTCTTTAAAATTGATGTTGATAGGAATAGTGAATAAGCTTGGCTAAACTGTTTAATCTTAGCCAAGTGATCTAGGCTAGTTAGTGAATAAATCTGGCCAGACTACCTAATCTTGGTTAGATAGCCCCGTGATAGAGTAAGTTCTTAGCCCAACAATTTAATCTGGGCTAATTGTCATAGGAAGTTAGGTTAGAACATAGGGTAGTTTGATTTATTTCAATAAAACCAACTCGATGATCAATGTTGGACCATGTCTTGGATGCTTAAAAAGTTGGTTGTCTAACCCCTTGGTGATATAAACATATGAAAGCTTGGGAAAAACCCATGATATGCACTTATCCTAAGTTTCTCTGGGCGCATATGCTTTCGCGCTCACATTTATGCACCGCTCATGTATCAACGGCCCAGATGTTTGCGCCCAGATCTACGGTGGACAAGTCTTTCCGGACCCCCCCGACGATTCTATCTTTAACGGTGGGGGGGGGGGGTTCGAAATCAGAGATAATGTATGCGTGCATCTGGACAACCCAAGTTTTGGTGCTTAGATCTACGGTCTGTATTGGATTCCAGACCCCGCCGTCCGTTCTGCCTTTAATGGAGGGGGGGGGGGGTCCATAATGTGTGTTAAAGATATTGCATAGATCTACGATCGAAAGAAAAGCACGCAGATCAACGNCCGTTCTGCCTTTAATGGAGGGGGGGGGGGTCCATAATGTGTGTTAAAGATATTGCATAGATCTACGATCGAAAGAAAAGCACGCAGATCAACGGCTCAAGGTATTTTTTGGACCCCCCTGGCTGATCTAACTTTAACAGTGGGGGGGGGGTCCAGAATGGAATTTTACTCTGGCGGCCCCCCTATCTATACGTGGCATGAATCTACTTGTCCCGAATCCCACTGCCTCTTATTGTCTGACATACCTCGTCACCTCGTGACACCATTATCCACCTTCCCGTAAGAGTCACATCCCCTAACTCCGTCAGTCCTTCTCCCTCGTTCACCTGTGGCAAGTCCTTTCACCATGGTTTTTTCCCCCAATCGATAACCACCATGTCACTCATCCATATGCCTTAGTCATTGTCACCTGACATCTCACGTTCTAAATGACCCGTTGGCCATTTATTACTGGATAACTTATCCGTTAACCAGCTGACCTGTCCCCCGTGCCCAACGAATACCTGTTTACTCAATACTACCCTCACCACTTCATTCTTTCACCATTTACCCACTCATCACACCAGAGAATTTACCATGTTTTCCTCTCCGTTATAGTCAGTCTCTCCCATCTATAGTCGTCCCCTCTAACGTTGTTTTATTTGTAGGTATTGTTACAGTAATGGCGCCAAAGTCAAAATGAACAGAAGGTGAGGAGAATCCATTTCTCCTGCCTCCTGTCGACCTCGACAGGATTCCTCTGGTCGACAAATAATACTTAATCGTAGACACAAAGTGAGATTTCGACTTCGCAGACCTACATTCATGGCTTAAATAAGTCTTCTTGGACCAGAGTGACAAAATTGGACTCTGGGAGTCCAACCTACCCTTGTATCTCTTCCCCCAGATTCACCACTTCCCAGAATTCACCCTCAAGTGCCAAGCCCACCATATCCTCGAGCAAAGAGCCATTCTGTCCTTGTTCGGGGAAATTATTTTCCTCATCACGCCAGAAACCATCGACCAAATGATGAAAATATCTCGATCCGACTCTGCCTCACCTTTTAACCTCGAGATCATCACAGAGCTATACCAGAAGCTGTTGTTTCCTCAAAGAGCTCAGATTTTTGAGATTTTTCTTCCACAATCCGCTCAAATCCCCACTACAAACCCCCCTTATCCTTCCTCCATGTTCTCAACAAAAGGAAACCAAGTCATCACATCACTATGTGCCTTGCTTGGTTATTTTTCAGATCAATGGGTAGATGAACCTATTCGAGGATTTTTGTCTATTTTCTCCACCGATGAGAAACCCACTACACAGTTCGACTTAAGCACGTTCCTGGTGGACAACATTCACAAGCAATTCATTAATTTTGCCACAGAAGACATGTTCCAGTATTCTTCAATACTGGCATATCTGTTCGTTTTCTTCCAAGCGGACAAATTTTCTTTTTCTATGCAGAAGATGGACGAAGATGGCAGACCCTAGGCAGTAACTGCATGGACTTCCCTACTCAGATATAACTCCACGAAATTTAGTTTCAAGTAGTTCATCGATTATTTCTACCACCCAGTGGTGAGTATGCTCAGCGACAGACCTGAACCCAGAATTAATGATGAAGTTCAGAGGATCCTACATCTTTCGGACCATACAAAGACTGGTGATTGGTACCTATACCAAAATCACACTGAGATTAGAGTCTATGGGTGCGAATTGGCCCCATACAAACTACCCAAATACTTACCTGTCAGAATTTTTTCCCTGGAATACATAAGGCAGATGATAAACTTGGATGATATACATTTTGTGTCTTTGGAGAAGAAGCAACAGCTCAGAATCAAAGGGCAGATTGGGTCTTTCATCTGCAATAGTCAAGGCGTCGGGGAGGAAGCAGGAAGACTGCTAAAGGAAATGAAATTCTTTGTTAGTTTCACATGGAACTATGATCCATGCAGGATTATTTTCGAGATGAGGATAAAAGATAAGAATATCCTGTATGTTCATATATCTAGGCCTGAGGTAGAAAAAATTGCAAACCAGACAGAATGGGAGCCAAATAATTTAGTTGAGACAGAACAACAGGACCTCCCAGTCACTGTATCACAGAGAACCACACCACAAGCTCCAAAGGAGAAAAGGCCTAGGTAGGATGTGTCACCTCCTGTCACAGAAGTATCATAAGAAGAATTTCGACTGCATACCTAGAGGCCAAAAGCCAGTCTGGCTCCTGACCCGGCTGGAGAAAAGGAGATTCCATCCACTACAATGACAGAGGTTGATCGGTTTCTCCTCAGTACAAGAAGTAGGCAGATTATAACCACAGTGTTACCAAAGAAGCCTACATATACTCCACCAATCAACCAGCTAGGCAAGACAGGACCGAAGCTGAGTATTTCTGAGAAATACGATCTGATCAAGAAAAAGAATCAGACTCTGACTAGCAACATATACGCCCAATTCTAGAAGCAGACATCGACTGCACAACATAGGCTGCTATTGAAATTCGACACTAAGAAGGGAAGAATGGACATGGCATTTCTCCAAGCACAGGTGCTAGACCCAAAGGTAATCACCGATTACAAAAGGGAAACTTTTGAATTCCAGACTAAGGACATGCATCCAACTGATCAAATGGATTTGCACAGGCAAACTGGAGAAATGGTTTTCTCCACGTTGGCACATGCTTCCACTACTACCTCCAGGTTACAAGTGTCTCTGAATAACATCCAGACGCAGTTGAAGTTGGAGAAAATATCATCCTTTTCCAAGGATAACAGGATCAAGACATTGGAGGAACTAGTCCTCAAGATCGGGTATGATCCCTCGAATGTGAAAGCAGTCGAGGAGATGATCAAGAATAAAAATTCCAACATAACATATTTGAGGAAACAATTGAAGCTGCCACCAACAGTAGACTCGCAGGCAAAGGAAATAGCAGAGACAGAAGGAGAAAAAGATGAAATGCTTAAGTTGATCATGGAGCAGAATGCACAACTGAAGGAAATGGAAGCTGAAATGGAGAAGCTAGTGAAAGAGAAAGAACAATAAAAACCCATGGAATTCATTCCATTGAGTGCAGTTCCACTCTCAGGAGTGAGCACAACATCACTAGCAGAATTTCCATCAGCGAATCCACTGACGTCTTTGGAAAAGACGGTTGAATTGGCTAAATCTATGGAAGAGATGAATCTGCAAGAGACAGAGATTAGCAGGCTCAAAAAGGAGATTGAGAACCTCCAGGATCTCAAATATTATTATCAAACCAGCTACTCCAGGGAAAAACAAGTGTTAGACCAACTCAAACAAGAGTTACAACAGCTTCGGAAGAAAACAGTGGTTGGAAAAACGTTGGCCAAAGTCAAAGAAAGTGTCTGGACATACATCACCAAGTCTATGAATGAAATATGGCCAATGATACAGATTATGTTTGAGAAAAATGAATTGGTGTAGAGAAGTAAACAAGCCATCGAGAATATTAGATCAAAACTGGGAGAGATGCCCACGCAGGCTAATGAAATCATCAAATTCATGAATTCTAAAACCAGAGAGGAGCTGGAAGAGCTGAGAATTGAGGATAGAATGGAGACCATCCTTGAGGTCAAGAGAGTCTTGACCAAGAGAGGACTGATGCTACACCTAGAAGAAAAGGTTCAAGCTATGGACCTAGGGGTACAAATGTTTTTCAGCAAGATCGAGGCTCTACAGAAGAAAGGTCTTCCTGGTTTGAAGGTGATAAATGACAAATTCATGACACTCCCAGATTACAAAAAGAGACTGGACGATGTGGCTAAGGATAGTTTGAAATTTTCAAGAATTCAAGGCAGTATCACTGGCAAGGCATTCCTAGATGCACTTCATTTGGACATCAGCATACAACATGAGATTCGGTACATCTTCATCATCAAGCCTACTTTCACCAAGTACACAGAGATGGATGAAGTCTACCGAAGGTTACTCAAAGTCAACATTCCCAGTCATCTTCGATGGGAAGAGCTTTGCAACTTGATCGAGTAGTCGATGAGCTGTCCCATCCCAGTCAGCTATCCAGTTAGACGAGGTCATGCAGAGGCCTCACCAACGGCTCACCCAGAAAACAACATGAAGTTGCGACACATCATCAAACAGTTTCCTAGATTTTTGTAATTTGTTAAGTTAGTTAAGCTAAAAATAGATTTACCACGTCCTGATCTTTAATGACAGGATTGTTTGTAATTTTGGGTTATAAATACTTCACTTTTCGAAGTATTGTGGGTTGATCTTTACACCCTGAGAGCTATCAGACTGTAATATTTTTCAAGAGATCTTCCATTAATACAAGAGGCATCTTCACAGGATTCTTGCGTGTACTCATTGGTGATGTTTTCCTTTCTAAGTTAAATGTTATTCTTGTTTAGTTATCATACTGTTTTCTAAATCTAATCTTTGAAAGTAATGAACATTGTAGGATTTATCTTTGTATACCCTGTTTCTGACTATAAAAGATTTTAGTGTTTCATCTTCTGATTTTACGATAAAGAAATTCTTAACTGCTTCTTTGTTGTAATTGACATTCTCACCTTTTCTGCTATTCCACATTTATGCTGCTAAAAGAATCCAATGATTACATTATCTTGCCCTGTGAAAAGTTTCTTTGCTTTTTGGTTTATATTTTATTTCATGATATAGACCCCATAGCCCAATGGATGTGTAAATCTCTCTCAGCCAACCCAACAAAAACTACAACAAAAAAAACCAACATATTTTATTTACCTAGCCTAATATTTTAAATTTGAAACATATCTAAATCATACAGAGAGATCCCTCTCTGAAGTTGGTAGGGCTAGATCCCAACTTTGAAGTGGTTGGATAAAGTTACCTCTCGTAGATTTCTTCTTTTCTGACAACCTCTAGGAAATTTACAGAGCGTTAACATAGTGGCGACCATACTGGGGACAGAACTGAACAAATTTTAACCTCACGTCTTCTTTTCCCTGAAAGAAAAGTTTGCTTCTGAAATACTGCAAATCTGAGAAAGAAGTAATGTTTAGAGGTTGTTAAAAAAAAACTTGCACATATTATTTTCAGATTTGTAAAACTAAAAAGTATATATATAAAAATAAAAAAGAAATCTGCCTCCCAAAAGAGCTTATACTCGATCTCACCCAGACCCAGAACTTGTGATAGCAACTGATAATATAGAACAATTACTCTTGAAAAAGGCCATTGCTGAAGGTTTAGTAAGTTATAATCCCCTTCATAAGTCCCCTTCTCTTCTAGAGGATCTTTTTGCCCTTCAGGATCTTGACTTTGACATCCTTTTTGAACAAAGCCTGTTTAGAACGAAATTTGATAGGTTTGTGGCTGAAACCGTCCTAGACCCAACTGTCTTGCAACCCTGGACTCCTGAAGTTCTATCTCCCACTGCTAATCCTCAAACCACTCACTCTGTGCCAGCTAGCCCCTCCCTGTCCTCGTCTTCTGTTAACACCCCACCTATCATCCAGGTTGTTGTCCCACCCCCTCTGCCTATCATGGCAGCCGGATATGCTCCCTTGGCATTGGACATACCTCTTTATGCTATGCCCCAGGATTATCAAACGAGACTTCCACAGTTCGACGGAACAGGACCCTTGAGTGCACAACAACACGTTGATAAAATGAATGATTATTTTGACCTGCAGGAAGTAGATGAGGTTTACGTTCAAATGAGATTGTTTGCGCAAAGTTTGACAGGTGACGTTAAGAAATGGTATAAAGGTTTACGTGCTGCCTTAGTGCTCGACCTTATCGCATTTCAAAATTTTTTTCTAGACAGATGGAAGGTAAAGAAAAACCCTCTCCAAATCTTGTCAGAATACGAAAACATCGGAAGAAATCAAGGTGAGACAGTACAAGATTACTGCACCCATTTCAATAACCTGTACAATGCAATTCCAACCGATATTAAACCTCCACAAGGTTTGGCATTGATAAAATTCCCTGATGGTTTTGATGCCGATATGTCATATCAATTAAGGGAAAGAAACTCCACCACCCTGGAGGACATGCATAAAGGTGCGATAAGTGTGGAGGCCAACCTGTTGGAAAAAAGGGCACGACAGAGGACAGAGAGGAGAGTCACAATCAAAGAGGAACCTTCCACATCAACTTTTGATTCCAAATTGGATTCCTTGTCCATAGCAATGGAAATAATGATGGAGAGACTTACTGTATCTGAAAGAAACCCTCCTAGAGAAAACCCACCAACTCCTCAAATTCGGAATCCTAACTTCAGAAGAAACCCTCCTCAAATCAGGTAGAGAGATCCTAGGGATCAAAGGGAATAGAGAGGTCCTGATCAACAGATCAGACCTCCCCTTCAATAAAATTATGCCGATGAAGGAGAAGAAGTAATTGAAGAAATGGAGGATACTCACATAAACCTCATGGGCAGTCACGATAACGAAGCTATTTTCCTTACCCAGGAAGAGCAAGAACTTTTTCTTCTCTCTCAAACAAAGGTAAGTGAAGAAGTTGAAGATTCCGAACAATCGACATTTGAAAATGATATTTTGGAGGTACACCGGCTGTACAATCTACGAAGTAAAAAGACAGATGGAAGTTCTCCAAAAAAGGTGACCGAAACGAAGAAGACAATCGAAACCCAAAAAGCCTCTAAGCCTTCTGCCAAGAAGAGTTCTGAGAAAGGTAATGCTGAAGTTCTAGCAAAAAGAAACCTTACTATTCTGAAAAGATCATTACAGACTGAGGTTTCATCAACCAACCCACCAAATAATTCTGGCTTGAAGAGTGTGGTGGACAAATCAGAATTGCTGAGCTAAAGCAGAGCACCTACACCTTTCAGCCTTGAAGGGGAGTTAGCCAAAGTAAAAATTCCCATTCCCCTTTCTGAGTTGATGAGCAAAGACGCTTACCGGTTGCAGGTGATCAAAGCACTAAGAATTGAACCTGATATAGGCACGAAGGCCTTAACCGTTGGATCAGTAAATCATTCAGATACTGTAAACCTTACAGATGATCAACCTGAACTCCTGTTCGGACCTGAAGTGGATGGTCAGATCGATAATGGTGCTGTCGCTCCTTTTTACATCAACCTTAATATACATGAACTGATTCTGCATAATGCTATGTTAGATTCGGGTGCTTCCCATAATCTGATGCCTAAAGAAGTGATGGAAAAATTGGGACTTGAGGTTACCAGACCTTACAAGGACTTACACTCTTTTGACTCCAGTAAAGTTAGATGTATCGGTTTGATCAAGGATTTGTGTATTAGCCTGGTTCATATTCTTGCAAAAATCATGGTCATGGATGTTGTGGTTGCAGACATTCCCCCGAAATATGGAATGTTGTTGTCCCAGTCTTGGGGGACCAAGTTGAAAGGTACTTTGCAGTTGGATATGTCGTATGCCACTGTCCCAGTTTTTGGGCAACAAAGAAGACTATACAGAGAAACACTGATGAAATACATGGTTAGCAGCCAAGAAAAGCCACATAACTATCCTCTGTACTCTGCACATTCTGACCTAGATTCCTTTATCCTATACAACGATGGTGATACAGGAGAACAAATCACTCAGCTGGAAGAAGATACATTTGGTCCGGATGAAGGCCAAGAAATCACCGGGGCAGAAAGAAAGGAAAATGTGATAACAGAAGAATTGCCAGCGGATTTATGGAGCATGGACTTTGATGGAGCTGTAAGCAAAGAAGGATCTGGAGCAGGATTTTGGTTGCACAATCACAGATCCAGGTATTCGGAAAACCATTCTTACAAATTAAATTTTCAATGCACTAACAATATTGCCGAGTATGAAGCCTTGATGCTCGTTCTGAAACTTCTGAAGAAAGTTGGTGCCAAACAAATTATGGTAAGAGGTGATTCTGAGTTAATAATCAAGCAAATTAAAGGTGAGTATGCGACAAAACATCCCCATCTCAGAGATTATAGGAATGTTGTTCTGGACGCCCTTAAATGTTTCACTGAAGTTGATTTGTAGGTGATGCCCAGGGGACATAATATTTTAGCGGATGGGTTAGCTATGTCAGCAACCACATGCAAGATACCTTTTCGTTCCACTCGCCCATACACGGTAGAGGTCAAGTGAAAACCAACTATTCCAGACAACATCAGATATTGGCAGGTATTTGGTAATGATGATCAAATTGAAGATTTCCTACAATGTAAAAATGATTTCGAGTGTACAAACATAGACTTAGAAAATGAAGATGAAAATGTAAAAAGACCTGATTTTGGAAATGACAGTGTAAATAAAATAGATTTAGGAGAGTTAGGTAAGGATGAGATAGAAGTGGATGTTTTTCATTTAAAAAGTAATGTTTTACCTAGGGGTTTAGTTCCTTTAGAAGACCTATTTGATTTTAATGATGTAGCTAAAAAAATAAAAATTGAAGCCAGTGGTTAAGAAGTAGAAGATTGTAATATAGGAACATAAGAGAAACCCAAGATGGTGAAACTTTCCAAATCATTACCCCCTAAGAAGAAACTAAAATACATTGATCTTTTCAAGGAATATTCAGACGTATTTGCCCAGGGTTACGAGGACTTGAAATCTTATGACACCAACATCATACAACATAGGATTCCAATAAAAGAAGATCAAAAACCTTTCAAAGGTCAGCATCTTCGTAGATTAGTATTAGGATTTGATTTCAATAGTGTAAATGTTAGATTAGCTGAAGCTTTAATTCTTTCAGATGATAGCAGTATAGTTTAGACTAGGATTTCAATTATATGATTGCTTAGAGATCTTTACTCACTCTATTTTTCATATGCTCTGTTTCTATTTTTATGAATTTGATTTTGTCTCATGGACATGAATGTTGGCAACAATAGTCAGACATATTTGCAGGAGAACTAGTGAAGTTCATAGCAACACATTGTGAACCACAACATACTCAGTATATTGACTGTTGAACTACCCATGCTATGTCTTGATGATTGATGTGTGATTTCCCTTTTAGAAGTATGATTGCATAGTTAGTTCTCTAGGTCAGATAGAAGAGTTGATCTGTCAAAAGAACTCCATCTCATACTTGCATGTGCCATAATGGAGTGGATAGCCTCTCTGTGAAAGACAACCAAAGTGTGTTTCAGTTTTCTAGTTTGTTTTGTTTCCAGCATACACAATCTAGAATAGTTCTATACTCATGACATTAGAATCACCTTTCTTACTGGTGTCTTGTAACTCTGTTGATTACGAATCCTGGATTGATAATTAATGAGTGAATTATACTAAACATATAAGCAACACAACACACTCGTTCCTTTGGCGCCTTTTCCCTTCCTGAGAAAAACTTCGTAGCAGGCGCTAGCTTTTATTGCTAAGCCCCTTCCTTTCACGTGAAGACTGGCGGTGACCATACGCCTGGGCTTAATGATTGCTTGAGAGCTTATCAATTCAATGGGCATGATTCATTCTCCTCAAATGGATGACTGTCGTAACTTCAACGCTTTTCCCTTAAAATTTTTTGGGTTTCAAACCTTTCGAAACTTATGAATCAAAATTATTGAACAGATCAGACGGTTCACATTACATCTCAGAACTAGATCAATGGTTAGCGTTAATCCTTGCAATTATCCTTCATTTATTAATCCAACGGGCATGAATTAATCAAGAAATGAGATGTATGGCCACCTTTTACTCTGCGACTTTGTCTATTATGCTTACGCTATCTTTCCACTGTATTTTGATCAACGGTTGATAGTACACCCAACATCAGATTGACGGTCGAGATCTCCTTCGGGTCTTCAGACTTCAGAGATTTCGAGTCTCAACCCTTTCTTTCCTCCGTACATCAATATTCCGAAGCTGATAAGCCTTTGACGCGTGCCCCTCTCAGATTAATGGTAGAGATCTCCTTGGGTCTCTGGAATTCAAAGATTTCAAATCTCAACCTATTCTTTCCTCTAATGATAACTTGCTTTGTCAATCACAAGATGGTGGAGACCGCTTACTATCAATTAACGTTTTCACTTACACTATCCTTCCACTGTAGTAGATCGATGGATGAGACTGCTCCCGAAGTGATCTTTAGATCAAACATCTCGTGTCCACTTTGGGTCTTCAACATTCAAGATTTTTGGGTCTTTGGGTGAGTGCTGGTGGTAAAACGCATGAAGCAAAAATCCCAGAGTGACGTAACTCTTACGTCGCTTGATGATGTGTCATGAGCCGAGCAACTACCAGGTGTCACTCTGATTTGTGATTTGCACGTACCTAAAATGATGATTTCAACTTGACACTTGTCGTTCTCTGACTATGCCACATGTCCTTGATCTAACGATCATGATAGTATCTTAGATAAACTACTGAGAGTGCCTTCAGACCTTCATCCTTTGGGAATTTTGACATTTCATGGTGGTGAAACTCTCGAAGCAATTCTCCTGGAGTGACGTAACTTGTTGACATGGCATGAGCCAATTTCCTCTTAACGCTTGTCATCATCTGATTATGCAATGTGTATTCACTGGCGTGGTATGCCACATATCCTTGTTGATGTGGTCTGCCACATGTCCTTGCTGACGTGGTTTGCTGACCAACAAACCTGATCCAACGATCCTTGTATTTCTTCCAAATCAGACGGTCCTGATTGATTTCAGATTTTCGGGCTTCAGGTTTTTCCAATCTCAAACTTTCTAGAGCGTAACCTCCTCGTATATTTATATCCAAAGTGAATCCTATTCGTTGATCAAGATCTTAGATTGACGGCTCAATCTTTCTGCGATGCAACTCTTCTGGCGTATTCTCTCCTTCCACTTGGAATGATCCAACGACTGATGGAAATTCACATTTTTGTGAATTTCAAGTCTCAAGCTCTCCAGAGTGTAACCTCCTCATGTCTTTATATCTGAAGTGAATCCTGTTCATCGATCATGAACTTAGATTGACGAATCGATCTTCCTGTGATGTGGATTTGTTGGCTTATCCCATCCTTCCACTCGAAAATGATCCAACGGTTGACGAAAATTCGCGTTTCGTGAATTTAAAGTCTCAAGCTCTCTAGAGTGTAACCTCCTCACGTATTTAGATCTGAAGTGAATTATGTTCGTCGATCATGAACTTAGATCGACCACTTGATATTCCTGTGATGTGGCTTTTCTAGCTTATCCTGTCCTTCCACTCGAAAACGATCCAACGGTTGTTAGGACACTTGAAGCATATCAACGATCGACGATGATTGCAGAACCACAACTTGCGAGTGATTTAACTCGACACCCAAACTCCACAATTTGAAGTTGTGCGTTATTGGTGATTCAACCACAATCGTCGATCTTCGAAGTTATAAGATCAGACGGTCTTGACCAGTTGCGGGATTGGAACAAGCATGATGTTTAATTCTCCTTTCAATATCTACAATTCATCCCTACCGTAGATTTGGCAATTGCGCATCCGACGGTCATGATTTAATCTGACTTAAACTCATTGTTTGTTGGATTAACGACAGTCATAGATATTTGAAGCTATGAGATCCGATGATCTAGATCGATTGTGAGATTGTAATTGGCATGTAGTTTAATTCAACTTTCGATCCCCACAATTCATCCATGTCGTTGATCTGGCTTGCAGATCTGACTATCTTGATTTGATCTGAGTTTTATCGCGCCATCTCTTTTGATATTTTGATATTCATTCGTTAATTCTCCCAAGCTTTAATCTCCATTCGCTTCTGTACCTCACTTTCCTTTTTGAGATGTGATCTTTGCTTGTTGTTCACTCCTCCTCCTGAGCTTACACTTCCTTCTTCTCCGCCTTCTGTTCTTTCCATCAATGAAAAGCACACTCTTTCATGCAAAACATGCCAACAATATCCCCCTTTGGCATTGATGGCAACCCTCAAAGGCTGCGCTAGTCTGTTTGGACCTCCAACTGTAGCATCCAGACCACTGCTTTTCTCCCCCTTTGACATCAATGTCAAATAAAACATGCTCCCTCTGAGCTGTTGCAGTAGTTTTTGGAGGTATCATATATTCAACCAATACATACTCCCCCTGACAGGATGGATTCTCTTATTTGAGTCCTGAAGATTATTTGTATCTAACTCAAAGTCTTCTCCTTCTGATTCTTGGACCTACTCATCTTCAACTTTAGCTGTTGCCTCTGTAGCAAACTCAATATTGCTCACCTCTCTTACTGGGACTCCTTCATCAACCTTTTCTTGTCATAACTGAATAACTCCCCGTGTCACTCTTCTTTGATATTCTATTACAACAACTTCATTTTTATTCTATGATTCCTAAAATCAGAGGTTTTTATGACCATATTCATCACAAGGAAAAATAATAACTGTTACAAACACTCTCATCCCTCCTTTGATTCATCCATGAAGGTGTATCTCTTATAAACTTACTTTGAGGTGTCTGAGTAGCTTCTGCGTGTCCTTCTTGATCTGATCTTCTAAATATTGTAGTATTTCTTTCATTCTTTGAACATGAAGAACCTCAGTCATACTTGCTTTCCCTTTTTACAAATGAAGGACTTGCATCAGGTTTCTTAGGAGTACTAATTTCTTCCTTGTTGTATCCAAGACCAGATTTTTCATTTGGTGATTTTTTACTATCCAAGATCTCATCCAAGATCATGGAGTTGTTCAAGAACTTGATTTGGGTGTTTGACTTCTCAACATTCTTTCTAAGATTCACAACTTTTGGTTCCAACTTATGACATGATTCATCTTCTACTTCTCCATTTCTTACATGGGAGGATTCAATATCAACATCATTATTTGTCCTTATGCCTTTAGTCACCACTTGTCTTGAGTTTACATTTTTTACCTTACAATCTTCTTCAAAGGTCACGTTTCCTTTTTTTCTTTTACTCATAGAGAGAATCTTATCCTTGTCTCTAGTCATGTGCTTGGGAAATCCACTGTATATATTCTAGGAGTCCTTTTGTTTTCAAGTTGAAAGTACTAGACCACATTTTTCACTATCTTTCTTTTTCCATGTGCTGGAATTTCTAGCAAAGAGCTTTATCCTTGGATCTTCTTTGTAATTATTCAGATGGCAGTTTGTAGCTTTTTGGCCAAAGTTATGATAGTTATAACATTCAATAGCATTTTTCAATAGGTCAAAGTGATTGTTTCAATGTTGTCTACTCATTGTCTGTTTATTATTTCTTGACCTCCTCAATTGCATGT
Source organism: Picea engelmannii (assembly GCA_009831015.1). Taxonomy (NCBI): domain Eukaryota; kingdom Viridiplantae; phylum Streptophyta; class Pinopsida; order Pinales; family Pinaceae; genus Picea; species Picea engelmannii. The sequence continues at coordinate 185,430 of ML795383.1, forward strand.
CTCTAAACTTAATTTGACAATTTGCAATCTGTGGTTGTTTTTTACTTGGCTGTCTCATTCTTTGTTGTGGCAGATATTTATTCCTTGGGTGTTTTGATTGCTCATGTCTAAATCTTAAGGAACAATTTACAACTTTGTGGCCAAAGTTAGATCAATAGAAACAATATCCATAGAAAAAATCTTTGTACCTAGGAAATGGTTGTCTTCTTTGAGCAGGTCGATTTATTCCATGCTGATGATTTCCTTGAGTAGAGGGTGTATTATTTCTTTGATCTACAGATTCAGTTTTAACACCTTTTCCTTTACTCCTCCTTGGTGACTGATTATCTTCCTTTGTTTCTGCAAGTTTGTTGTTGTAATTGGTTGTAGATTTGACAAACTTGATGGATTCTTTGTTGCTTGGCTGGCCACTACTTGATCCCTCTTCATAACCCAAACCAATTTTCAAGTTTGGATTCCTTTGCTGATTCATAATGGTGGCTAATCCTTTTGAGGCTTTGATGCTTGATAGATTCTAGTGATACAAGGCTTGAACCTTCTCCAACTCTTTCCTAGTTTTCACTACTTCTTCCAGAGCTTCACATCTTGCCTTCTTTTCTGATAACTGTTGTTTCAGAATGTCTTCAATTTTATTTGCCTCTACTAATTCCACTTTTATTAAAATAAAGTCTTAACTTGGTTCTTTACCATTCTTTTAAAACTGCATCAACAACTGTTTTTGTTTTCTATTCTTAAGTCCGAGTCTGTCAATCTCTTCTAAAGCACTGAACAACTCTCTTTCCAAGTCAACCACAACTTATTCATTATTAACATCACTTCCCATTATTTCATTATCATAATCCTCTTTGGACATAAGCACACAGTCATTAACCTTATCTTCATAGGAAGAGTCACTATCTGTGTCTTCTGAAGAGTCATCATTGTTTACACATAAACTTTTATTTTTACCAAATCTCTTGGATTTGTACTTCTCTTCACCCTCAAAGTTTTGGTCCTTCTTCTTGTGTGGACACTTAGATGAAAAGTGACCTATATTTCCACAGTTAAAACAATTGAAGGGAAACTTTCCTTGATACTTTCCTGATCCTTTCATTAGTCTTCTCACAATTTTTTCTTCAATTTCATCAGGCTCAGATTCCTCATTCTTATCTGCTTTAAAAGAAGCTTCTCTAGTGCTAGATTTATATTTACCTATCCTGATTTCATATGCAGTCAAAATTCCTATAAGTTGATCAAAAGCCAAATATTTTAGATCATTAAGTTATTCTATAATAGAGACCTTTGGGTTGAATCTATCTTGTAGAGATCTCAAAATTTTCTGAACTAAGGAGGCTTCCTCAAATTTTTCACCAAGTGCTTTCATTGCATTTACTAGTTCCTCAATTATTAAGAAAAATTTATTAACTGTCTCATCCTCATTCATATTTAGTTCTTCAAACTGTAATCTGTAGGTTTGAATCTTGGCATCCTTTGTTGATTAAGGTTGGTTGTAATTGATGTCAACCCTCGAAGAAAGCCCCGTAGCACAAAGGTTTGGGTAATGGACCCAATATTGTTTGATGTAAATATGACTCATTATTGTTTTTTTATGGTTGATAATAAGTAAATATGGATGAACTCCAAAGTGGTCCCCTTATGGTGAAAGCCCTCATGGGAAGACGCTTTGTGGAGTAAGAGAACCCATGCTTAATTGTGGAATAATGAGATGAAGGAAAGTGAACTTGTTAGGGAAAATATCTTATATGGATAGTGCTTTTGATGTCATTTCTGGTGGTATGTGGAATGTCACATAATTCCTCACAGTTAGAAAGTTATGGCAATGAGAAGTTGGAGACCCCAGGTTTGGGTAATGGACCCAAGTTTGTTTGATGAGTAACAGTATGAGTTATGATATATTTTCAGATAATACTATTCTATATGGATAGTACATGTCATTCCATTTCTGGTGGTATGTAGAACATCACATAACTCCTCATGGTTTGAGAGTTATGGCCTTACGAAGTTGGAGGACCCTC
>ML795383.1:189382-207993 GCA_009831015.1 Picea engelmannii
AGAAAGACACCCCAACACCTTCAATGCACCTCATATCACTTATGTGAAGCTTAGACTTGATCTCTTGCTTGGTTTCTCTCCAAATGCTAAAATCTATCCTGTATTTATAGTAATTCTTTCCCCACTTTTAGGGCCAACCTATAAAGACTGCCTGAGTCGACCTCAATTTCTAGCTGGGTTGTTGAACTAAAAAATTCATATCTCTTCATTCCTAGGGAGTTAGAGGGAATTCCATATACCATTGGAAATGTTTCAAAATGAGATTTCCAACCATATAACTTGTACTCCCATTTGAACTAGGTATGTAGGATAAAAATGCCTTCAAAGATAGGGTATCCAAACAAATCATAAAAAATCCAAAAGTAATACTTTCAACAATCTCCATCTTGCAATCTTTATCTTGGACATATATAGGGTTGTAATATTTATCTTGGACATCTGTAGGCTCCCCTTATCTTTGACATCAATAACAACAATATTTCCAATAATAATTATAGAAAAAAATAATATAAATAAAACTTAATAATAATAATAATATAATAATAAAACAATAATATTGATAACCATAAAAACAAACAAAAACAATATAATACTAATAATGCAAACTAAAAGATAGAATAATACAAGATAATATTAATCATACAAACTAAAGCATAGAATAATACAATATAATACTAATCATACAAACTAAAACACGGAATAAGGTATATAAGACAAGTGAGGCATAATAATAAACTTGATGTAAAATTATATAGGAGAATAATTATAATACACTTAAAAAAACATTTTAATTTTTTTAATTACGTAGATGGTTATATTAAAATAATAAATCAAACTTAAGGTCAAAAAGAAAATGGACAAATATATATATATATATATATATATATATATATATATATATATATATAGATATATATAAAAATTAATGGAACAAAACAAAACAAAGAAATATACTTGATCTTATTTGGTTGGAAGGGGAAGCCAATTTCCATTAATCTCTAACCCTCCTAGAGTTAAGGTTGTTTGGATGCTTTATAATTTTCATAACTTCACTATTTCAAATGATGCATTAAAGAAACTATGGACACTATAAGCATCCAAACAACTTTAATAAAGATGAAGGGTTGAATATTAGTGAAAACTAGCTCCCCCTTCTCAACCAAAGGAGAACTAGATAAGATCATGTATGTTTTTTTTATTTGTTTCATTAATTTTTTATTCTTATCCATTTTGTTGTTAGCTTAGAGCTTGGTTTATTCTATTTGTTTTTTTTGGTTTTGATTATTATATTAATATAATCACCTTCTACATACTTTTAGTTTTAGTTTTTTTTAGTATTATAATTATCTAAAATTATGTTTATTCTTATGCCTCCATTGTCTTATATACCTTATTCTAGGTTTTATTTTATATGATTACTATTATCTTGTTAGTCCATGTCTTGGGCTAGGGAATATAGCAACCACCTCACGGTCAATGAGAGTTTACTGCCTATTTTGTTTTTTAACTAAAACGATTATATTTTATTTTTTATTTAAATATCGGTTGGGTTGAAGCCAAATCAACCATCATTACAAGGATTCAACAACCCACTTATCCGAATTACAACATGTTCCTTTCTTACATAACTAGGGATTGAGGTAAATCCAAACCTACATGATAGGAATCCATGAAGGTGCTTCATTGTTTTTGCTGATTGCTCCTTGAGGCAAGAGACAACCCATGTTTGTCTTTGCGTCTACTTCCTTATTTGATCCATGCAGGATGTGGAAAAGTGGGAGGAGGAGAAATCTTGCAACACATACCGCAGCCTTTGCAAAGTCTTGTTGAGCACTAGATTGCTGAAGTGATCGTCCGAGTTTAATATCTTTATCAGAATTTTAGAGTCTCCAAAAACTTGTATTTCTTTATTGCCATTTCCACGTGCTATATGACAAGCTTTTAACATCCCTAGAATTTCTCCCTGATTATTAGTTCTTTGTCCTAATCCCTAGATGAAGCTATCTTTTCAAGAACCATCCAGGGATTAAATCACTCTGTCTGATCCTACATTCTATGGGTTTCCTTTGGAGGCATTGTCAAAAAATATCGAAGATTTGCCTTGCTTCCTCCACCAAGCTTGAAAAGCTGCATCCATGTCTCGTATATACCATCCTAGAGTGTTGAAGGGGTGAACAATGATATTTTTTTATCCCAGAGTATAAAGGTTCCTAGCCATTTATTTTCTTCAGGGAGGAGAGAATTTTCATTCTTGAAGGAGTGATGTGACACTGTTTCAAGGAGGAGAGATTTTTCTTTGGCGACCACCATCGAAGGAGAGTGCAAAGAGTTGTTGAAGATCTAGTCATTTTTGGCCAGCCATAATTTCCAACATAAGAATTTGGGTATGGCTTGCCAAATTCTATTCCATATTGATTTGCTTTGGACTGCATGAGGATATCATGCCTTCCAGGAGGAGAATAATGTTACCACTATAGTCTACAATGGAACTATGAAATTGAGACTATGAAGGGAGATCTTCCAGACTTCTTAGGCGAATGGACAATCCACAAACAGATGATCCATAGTTGCGAGAGCATTACAACACATGGTACATCTTTGTGGTCCGATAATACCTCTTTTAATCATATTTTCTCCTGTCAACACTTTCTTGTGCATTAAAACCCAAAATAAGAAATTAACTTTGGGAAGACCGAGAGGATCCAAAACCTGCTTCCAGAGAGATGCTGACTCGATCGATGCTTGGTGAGGTTGAAGGGAGGTGAATCCCTGCATTGCGATGTAAATTCCGGTCTTTCCCTAGCCCCATTTTTCTGTCGAAAGCATATGAACATGTGCCAAACCTATCAATGCTACTAAGAGGAGGTTATTTTGATTTTGTAGATGCTATGGAATTCTAGGTAAGACCCAAGACCACCTGTTAGCGCCATCATTTTTCTTATTTAGTTAGAGTCGGTCTTAGTCGAGTCATGGTTTGTATGTCAAAGCATGTGAAGTTAGCTACTGAACAACAAAGGGGTCGAAGTCAGCAAGTGGCTGGTTGGCCCTTGGATTCGAGAAGGGATGTCGGAGTCAAAACATGTGTAAATGGTACGAGTCTATTCCCAAAAAGTTGGGTCCTATCAGAAAGGAAGTTTTATGTGCTGAGGGTTGAGGAAAGTTGTTAAATAGAAGTCGCATCGACAAGTGAAATTACCATAATCAACTCATTATGAGGGCTAAAAGAATGAAAAATCACGATGCTCGTATCACATATACCTTGCAACCCTTATCAACTGTACTTTACACGCCCCGAAGTGTACTCATCATGCATATGTGTTACATAAAATATTCAGTTCACTTCGAAACATCCAGTCGCCATGAATTTAGTGTTCCATGGCATGATTCCACCTCCCGCCTACTCTGTTATAAATTTCGGATGTCCTCCACACATTCTATTCATCAGTCAAGCTTATTCATTGTTTATAGTTCTTCTCACAAGCCCAGGTTGGTCAAGATTGTTGCCTTGGGCTCGTGCCAAATCCACCGCGTGCAGGACGAATACGCGTTGCACCATGGAAACCTCCCAAAACATAAGGAAGAGCGTGCGAAGTGAAAGACGCACTAGGACTAAACCCCAAAACTCGATGTTGATCAATGAATATTGGGAGATCAGACTGTCCTTTGAGCAGTTTAGGTGCATGGCCTTTTGTAGGAAAATTCAAGAATTCAATATGAGACTAGCCGAGTAGTTCACACTCAGTTTTGATGGTTTCTGCGCGGTGATTGTGGGTGTCATTATCCATGTAATAGAGGAAACTCTGTCGACCGCGACAAAGATCCCTCTGCATGATGAAAGGTGGTTCAAAGGCATGTACTTGGACATGTGGTGCTATGAGGACTTCATCAAGTGAGAATGTTTATATGGGGAGATCGAGACGGGTGTTCCAAGAAAACATTTGCAGGAACCTTTTCAGAAAATACTTGGAGTAATTAGGAAATATTTCACTTGTGAGGGGAGGTTCAACATAGTACACTCACATCACATTAGATTAATGATGTACTTCACGAGAAGGAGACCATTAAATCTACCCTTTTCCTACACCAGAGCCTCTGAGAGATGGCAGACAATGCTTGGGCTGAAATAAATCAGTCAAAAAGGAAATTATCTGATGTCTTGTTGATTAAATTGCTAGTAGTTGAGGAGTTAAAATGGGCAGGAAGAAACTGGGATTCATTTTTTCTCATAGCAATCATTCCCAAGGATACAAAGGGAGATTTACCTTCACCCACAGAAAAGATAATATCACACCATGTGGAGGCTGGAGCAGGAAAGGCTGCATAGGAAGTAGGGACTTTGAAAGTCTTATCCCCCCAACAACAAATACCCATGAGAAGAGGCAGAACAAAGAAGAACAAGGAAGCTGGAGAAATCCCAGTCCTAAGTGAACTGCGCGCAAAGTCGGCTGCCGAAGAATTACTTATGCGCACCATTCAGTTGGAACCTGTTGGAGGTACAAGTCAAGAAATATGGAATAAAATGAGGAGGCCAGATACTAGAGGTGTAGATGTTCGAGATCCGTCTCAACAGCTGAAGCAAGAATAACTCACTATCGTCGAGATTTAACAGGAAAATAGAGAACTAAGACAAAAGTTAGTAGCGAAGACCCTTGAAGTGTCAGCATCACAAGGCTATGAAGGAAATGTGACATGGCTCAAGAGATAGCTCATGGAAGTGTAAGATACAATCATACAGTTGTGTGAAACGTAGAGGATGTTGGAAGAAAGGAATGTGAAGCACTTCAGAGAATGTGAAGCGACCGGGGATAAAATCTGTGCAGCTCTTGCTAGCGCACAAAATAAACATGATTAACTGAGTTCATTCTTGTATTCTCGAACATGGCATAGATTTTGACAGTTTTGAAGAAGGTTTCACCCTTAGATGGTCTTGTCATTTTAGTAATGACTGCAACAGCTAGTGGCCACTCGCCACGTACGTACCCCAACAAATGAGCACTCGATAGAAATCAAGACCATTATAGTGGATGGAAAGATTCTAACAGGGCACTTGATCATTCAGATATCCTGTCAAAGGAAGGCATCGACACATCACTCTCCCCATGACGAGATCTTGCTGGTAACCGAACCCCCGTGGCGAAGACAAGTGGCTATGATGCGACTGGATATAGTTGGTTTCTATTTTTGGAAAGGCACCATATGAAAAGCCATTTAACGGAGAACAATTAGTTTCCTAAATTATAGGGATAGTATCTAGAGAGTAGGACAACCCAAGTGGTGCCCTTGCCTATATATTTTATCCTTTCAATGTAATCCAAGTTGGTTGGAAAAACTAGTGTAGACAGTGACTATTGAATGTAGTTTGAGCTCGATCAAAATTTAATGCAAAAGTCCCGAAGCTTTGATGAAAAGATTCTAATTGTAATAGTTGGATGTATTGTTTCCTCTCTTTGTGTACATACTTCCTCTATTCTTTATTCATATCTATTTTTTTCTGAATCAGAACGTAATTTCAAACCTAAGATTCTCTACGTAGCACCCTGGGATTCACGCCATTCAGAAAAATCATCCTTCCTCTAAAGTTAACTTTGAATTCATCCTCAACAGTGCTCCGAGTTGCTTCATGTGTTTTCCCCTCATGACACACAACGATTTTAAACTTAAAACTATTACTTACTTAGCCTTTATCCTCTCAAGTTCAGTCACCGAGTCATTTGTTTCTATCATTTTCTTGAATCAAATCCATAGCCTGAGGTATTACTCTCTTTCACCAATAGAACCATAACTTATCATTCAAAGGTGTTAAATCTAACCGACAACTTAAAGGCCATATTCTGTACCGAGATAACATCTCCCGAGAGAGCCCTCTCCAGGTCCGAAAGACTAGTTTCAGGTCTCAAAGTTGGTTTGTAGGTTTCGTCTATCATTCGTTTCTCAGCCGAATGAAGTTTACAGAGAGCTAACACCACCAATTCCCTGAAGCATCCCAAGAGGATATGTCTGCTAGTTTTTTTAATTCCATGCTGAATAATCCACTCACGGATCTCTTTTAATTCATCAGAGTTGTTGAGGGGCAGCTGGCCCATGATGCTGTCTTGCCACATCAATGTTTTTTCCCCATTTCCAGGGATACAATACAATTGTTTTTGGAATAAATATAGCCTGCATCGACAAAGATTCCATATCAACATGCCTTTGGAAGTGTTATCTTCCTCGAGGTTTCTCAAAGAATCCCCTTTGAGGTATTTTTTCCTTAAAATTTGACTTACAGGATGTCTGTGATTTGAGTAGAGTTTCTAAAGTATTTTTCCACCCAAAGCAAGGTTGGCTAGTCCGAGATCTCTTACCTGTAAACCTCCTTCAAAAATTGGGTGTTTGATAGTGTCCCAGTTTACTAAGTGAATTTATGTTGGTTGCCTTTTCCTCCTCTCCACAGAAAGTCTTGGATCAGCTTTGAAACCTGTACCATGATCACCTTTGGAGCCAAAAGGAAGGATGCCTGGTAGATTGGCAAGGAATATAGGATCGATTTTATAAGAGTGAGTTTCCCAGCATTAGTGAGCCACTGTCCTCCCCAAGCTACGATTTTGGAATTGATTTTTCTTATTACTTCAATCCACAACGAAGACTTATTGGAACCCAGAGTTAGGGGTAGCCCGAAGTATTTGATTTTTTCCCAAGAAGCATAGCCTAAGAACCCCAAGAAATGGGCTATTCACAGGATAGTTTGTTGGTCTACATTCCACCCATACACTTCACTTTCCTTTTATTGATCATGAGTGCTCTAGAGATACTGCAGAAACTTTGAAAGATTTCGCTGAAGACCTTTGCAATATTTATGGAGGCTCTTCCCAGCATAAGAGAGTCATCTGCAAATAAGGCATGATTGATTGGATCAAGTCCCTTCATTAACCTAATGCCTAGGACTTTCCCAACTTTCTTTTTAGCAGTCAACTTTCTACTTAATGAATCTACCATCAAGATGTACAAGAATGGGGAAAGAGGGAAACCTTGCCTTAATCCCGGGCTTGAAAATAATTATCTAGTCTACCATTCACTAGCGGGGCTATCCAAGGTTGTTCAGTATAAGATTTAATCAAATTAACAAAATCAGAACTGAAACCAAAAGAGAGGACTTTGTAATGGAAGGAGATTTTTACCCGGTCAAATGCATTTGCCATGTCGAGCTTTATGAACATCCCTTGCTCCTTCCGTTGATGTATGGAATGCATGGCTTCTTGCACCTGAATTACATTGTCCAGGATATGTCTCCCTTTGCCAAATCCACTTTGTATGGGAGAAATGAGTTTCCCTAACATGGGCTTAATTATGTTTACCATTATCTTGGAAATGTTTTTGTATGAAGCATTGCAAAGCGAGATAGGCTTGAATCTGGTGAAGGAGCACAAATTCACTTCTTTGGGGATTAAATATAGGAAAGTGGATTTAGTGCTAACTCCCACTTTGGATTTTTGTTGGAATTCTTTAATCATTCTCAACAAATCAGTCTTGATTATTTCCCAACATGTTTTATAAAACTGGATTGAGAAGCCATCTGGCCCTGGGGATTTGTCGGGATCCATGGAACAAATAACATTGCATATTTCTTCTTCTGTAAAAGGCTTCATGAGGGATGCGTTATCTTCCCTGCTTAGAAGAAAGAGGATGTGTGAGAGGAATTCATAGGTGTCCTCCTCACAACCAACTCTGTCTTCTTTGTAAAGGTTTTGAAAATGAGATTCTTCTTCCACTTTAAGATGATCAAAACCTTTGTAGACCGACCCATCTGTAGAGGAAATTTAAGAAATATGGTTTCGAGAAAGTTAGGCTCTGTATTGCCGATGGAAGAAATAGGTATTTCAGTCTCCAACTTTTATCCACAAGCTATGAGACTTAAGCCTCCAATACTCTTCTTGTTAGCAGAAAGCATGGAAGGATTTGATTTGAGCAACTTGTTCCTTCTCTATTTCTAAATTGGAGATATCCTTGCTCTCCATTTCCATTTGCAGATTTGATAATTGCTGAACATTATCTCTTCTGTGACTAGAGGGGGTATTATTGGGCTTTTTAATCCAAACTTTCAAAGCATGCTTCGTTGCCTTTAACTTATGCTCCCACATGAAACTAGGAGACCATGTAACTGGTGTGGACCATCCCGTTAGGACAGTTTCCAAGAACCCTTACTTTTCTATCCAAAGTGGGCTGAACGGAATGGTATTGGGCCCAAGTTTTCTTCCTCTTCCAAATGTAAGAGAATGGGCTTATGATCAAAAGTTAATTTTGGGAGAATTTTGGAAGAGATTAACCTCTTTTCCAGCAAGAACGAGATGTGGACTAGGAACCGATCCAAGCATGCTGAGATGTGATCAGCCCCAACTATGTTGTTTGTCCAGGTTTAGAGTCCTTTTGAAGGCTTGAAATCAAGGAGATCCCACTGGTGAACTAGTTCCTCAACAAAGGGTAGAATTTGTTCCCTACCAATGTTGCCATCTCTCTTTTCTTTTGGTTTGAAAACTAAGTTAAGATCTTCGGCTAAAATGATGTTCGTAGGGGAGTAAATTTCTAAAAAATCTGATAAATATTTCCAACATTCTTTCTTCTTAGTAAAGAGGACATGAACATAAATATTGGAGAGTGAGAAGGTAAGCTTACTTGAAGAGTGTCAGAGTTCGGTGAAAATCCAATGTTGAGTCTCAAAGGAGATTTCTAGATGAAACTTGTCCTTCGACCACAGTGTTGCAAGACCGCCTGAGGAGCCTCTTGCACTAATGGATTTCCTTTCATTTTTCTTCCATTTCAAGTTGCTAATTTATAGAAGGGTTTCCCCTTCAATTTTAGTCTCTTGGAGCATAAGGATCTCAAGAGATTCAATTTTCAAGAGGTCTTTGACTGCTTCGACTTTCAATGGATTACCCAAGACTTTGCAATTCCAATAGACTACATGCATTATTTATTGGAATGGAGTGGGTAGGACATCCCTTGGGGGGGCTAGTTCTGGTATTTCTCTCGATGGACAATTCAATAGTGGATTGGCTTCCATGCATTTTTTGCCTCTCCGCTTATTCTTCTCTAGATTCCTTATGACATTTCCTCCCTGCTCTTTTTGAGGGCCTCTTGAAAGTGTCTTCTTCCAAGGATCTAGAGGTTTCCAGTGGTTTCTTTCTTGTCATTTCTACGTAGGAGATGGATGAGGAGTTTCCTAATGGGGAACTGGGTTGGGATGCCTCTACATTGTCTTTCTCCACTGCGGGAGGAAGGATCTACTACTCAGTCTCCTCGATCATTGGTTCTAGATTTTTTGATGGTGTGTTGAGAATTTCAAAAGGTTTTTTAGAAGATTCTACATTTTGTTACATTAAGTGGTCCATTTTATAATGTTTTAAAATTATTTCGCTATGTTTGGTAAATACATATATTAAATTCATTTTTAATGAAAACCAAAAATATTTATGAAATATTTTAAATTTATCAATTTGATTATTGATTGGTCCAACAATCCTGATGGGACTTAATTGTCCCTAGTGTATACAACTTTTATTTACACATTTTTCAAAGTTGAAAATTGATTTAAAAAATAATAATTTGAAAATGTTTGGAAAGGGCCATGTACTATTCCATCTTAACTAGATGGATTAACCAGATGGCTACGAGATGGTTGGTCATGGAAATCTGCATGCCCTCACACCAGACACATAAATCAGATCTCATGAACTTGGAAGATTTAGAAAACTATGTTATCTTCACCCTTATATTCATCACCTTCCCCATCACCCTCACAATTTTAAATGAAACCCCAAGTTTGTAGAGAAATCTTTGCAAATGAGTTGTTTATCGTACACTCTCAACTAGTGGTATTGATCATAATATTGAATGAAACTGTCATTGAAACTTTCACACATTCAATACAGTCTCTCCTGAAGTGGTCGCTCAGACTGTCTTGCTGGATGCCTAGGTTCAGAATGAATTTGTTTCTTTGTTCGATCAAGGGGCTTGGATTTGTTGCTTCATCCGGTCAAGGGGCCTGAATTTGTTTCTTCGTCCGATCAAGGGGCTTGAATTTGTAGCTTCTTCCAGTCAAAGGGCTTGAATTTGTCCTCGTTGATCTCAACTTCTTCAACAACCATTCAAGTTGGGTGATGGGGAATGAAATTGTGTCTACACCATGCCACAAAAAACAAGTGAATATTTCACAATTTTAAATGAAACCCCGAGTTTGCAGAGAAATGTTTGCAAATAAGTTTTTCGTACACTCTCAAATAGTGGTAATGATCATAATCTTGATTTTTTTGCAGCCTAAGGTAAATTTATATTAGCCGAAGCCAATTTACATGACAACAAGCTTAGATATGGGTTCTCAGAAAGCATACTAGTCACTTCCCATGCCTTCTTCCAATACAAATGATGGTCCCTTCCCATACCTTATTATGTTCCCATCCAACCTCTACTTTATTTATTTCCTCAATATGGATAGGAAGAACTAGCATTTAATACCCTTCTAAGACTTGCTCTGTTTCATATATAGGAAAATTGAAGCTTACCATATCATAACTCCAGTACAGAGAAAGCCAATATATGGGAAACATGGAGGGATGACATCCCCGAGACCTGAATGCATTTATGAGATTAGGAGAAACACCGCCTGCTCCTACCAATCTATTTTTCTCCAAGGCACTCATGCTACCATGTATGCCATCCCCATTTCCTTAGGACATGCTCTCTATGAAACACATAAGATGATTATTCAATCAGATAAAAAAAATTAACAGAAAAAAAATTGGATCAATTAGGGGCTTTAGGCAGTAATCTTATCAAATTTTTGAACAGTTCCATTACCAGTCCTATACCCGACCATTGTTGGTGTATCCGACATTTGATATCAAACTGTTGATGTCCATTCCCACATGGTTATTGTTAATATCATCAAAATTAAAATCCGGAACGATATCCAACTCCACCACAAATATATGATTATAATCCTTCCCATAATATGCCTACTTAATAAAGTAGGACAAACATATTTCTTGCTTCTATTCAACTTTCTTGGAAACAAAAAATGTAAGTTGTGGATGTTGTCATTCTTTAATGCACATAAATTTTTATAACACGTTCTTTAATGCACATGAAAATTTTCTTACGATTTTTTTTTAAATGCACATGAAAATTTTATCACACATTCTTTAAGACACCAAGTCTTCTTTTTTTATGAACAGACTATCTTGCCTGAATCCAAATCACTTTTCTTCTCAACAATTCATTTCATCGGCCCTAGGCATGCCAACAAACACATCAACTGGTCCCACAAGAGTTAACTTCATTGGGGTTAATCCTCAAAACCTATCACACCTCAACATACTCAGAATAAAAATGGCTCACATTGTAACTCGTCTAGATCAAAGGCTACTCTCTACACATCTAAATGAATGAGAAAATTTCCCCTGACTAGTAGGGAGGGAATACTCTGCTAAAGAAACTAGTCAGATCGATAGTGGGCCCAGTCACTGATACCCTCTCTCTTCTAGCTAGGTTCCCTTCTACTTGAAAATGAATATCATTTTAGCCTGGCCGAGTGTGAAAGTGAAAACCAATAATGAAAAGGAAAAGCTTGATGTGGTATATATTTTCAAAGGGTTCACATTCCTAAAATATCTATCCAACCATGATTTTGAGCACTTAGACCAAGTGATTCTTGATCATGATTTGATATGAATCTACATAACAAAACTTTTGATGACTTGCTATGTTCTGTATCCATCCAGAGAAGATCTTTGATTATTACCCAAAGTTGAGGGAAGACGACCTCTCTGTGGAATTTATGAGGGAAAATGACCTCTCTGCGGGATTTCTGTTTCAACATTGATCTAAATGAAGGGGCAAGACCAATATGGGGAGTGTTAATGATAGGATAAATTCACCATGACGAAGTTGCACCATGATGCAGTTGCAAATCCATTTCTTTCTGCCTATCCTTTTGGACAAGTATTTGTAGATGCCTTTCTCCATGAAAAAACACACATCCAGGTGTGTAGGTGCATGTGCATATGTTGCAATGTGTGAGAGGTCACATGTGAGTGAAATAATGCTAGAAACCATGAGGTTTTGGTATAAATGATTATATATTTTGTTGGAAAGAAGTACATTTGTGGAAAATAAGCCTACTTGACTGCAAGGCCTTTTTTAGAAAGTAAAGATTACCTGCAAGAGTCATGTTTTCCATTTACTGTGATATGAGAGGGTTCCACACTTCAAAAATATTTTTTCTAAACAAGTGAAAATTTCTTTTCGTAATTATATTACATTGTATTGGTAAAATCTTTTTTCGCATCATAACATTCTATGATTCCCTCACAATCCTTGATATAAATATTAATACCCCATTGAGATTTAATTAGTGTTTTGATAGAAGAAATCAACTAGATTTTCACAAACTTGGATAGGAATTTTCAGTAAAAAGATAAAGGTCAGACAAACCCCTTTACTATAGATCTTAAATTTAAATGGTGGATTCTTGTAGAAGCCAAGATACAATCTGTTAATAGGAAAAATAAGTGGTGACTACATATCCCGTTGGCAATTGCAAACGCTGGCAATTGCAAATGCAATACAACTATCCAAAACATTCCCATGAAAACCTCACTGGCTGCATTAGTAAACAGAGTCAACCAACTCTAGAACAAGATAAGGTATTGGATTTTGAATAGATGCTTATGTTGATTAAGGTTGGCTGTCATTGATGTCAACCCTTGAAGAAAGCCCCGTAGCACAAGGTTTGGGTAATGGACCCAAGATTGTTTGATTTAAAGATGACTCATTATTGTCTTGTCATGGTTGATAAGAACTAAAATTGGATGAACTCCAAAGTGGTCCCCTTATGGTGAAAGCCCTCACATGAAGACGCTTTGTGGAGTGAGAAAACCCATTATTAATGGTGGAATAAAGAGATGAAGGACAGTGAATTTTTCGGTGAAACTATCCTATATGCATAGTGTTTGTCATTCCATTTCTGGTGATATGTGGAATGTCACATAACTTCTCACGGTTAAAGAGTTATGGCCATGTGAAGTTGGAGAACCCAAGTTTGTTTGATGGATAACGGTATGAGTTTTGATATATTTGCAGGTAATACTATTCTATATGGATAGTACATGTCATGCAATTTCCGTTGGTATGTGCAATGTCACATAACTCCTCACGGTTTGAGAGTTATGGCCTTACGAAGTTGGAGGACCCTCATTGTTGGCTTGAAGCCCCAAAAGGTCAAAGTAGTCAAAGTGGTTTAAGAGATTTTAGAAGGTAAATAATAAAGTTAAGTGATGAGTGTACTATAATTCAAAGTGAATACAAAATAAAGTATTTAAATAATAAATTTAATGGAGAAATTAGAAGTGGGTTAACCCTAAAATAAGGAAAGTGGGCAAAGTGACCTAGAAGATGTTTTTAAGGAAGCTACTTGGAGAGTATAAATAAGAGGCAAGGCTATCTCATTTGAATCACACTTGAGAATATTGAATTCCTATAGGTTTCTGAGGTAACCAAATGATATTTAAGCCGAATTTCTAGGAAAGTGAAGAAAAGAAGGCCGAAATTCAAGGAGGGATAAATTCTTTTGATGATGCTTTCTAAGGTATGTTTTTTTTTTAAGGTCATCTCACCATTTTCGAATTTTTTTTTTTTTCTTTCTAGAATGATTCAGACCATGAAATTTCTATTCCATTGAGGAAACATATCCAAGTATCTATGGTAAAAAAATCATCTTGTGGTTCGTTTTATTTTTGGAGTTACACTCCGTGGAAAATAGGGTTTGTGGTTGGTCCTGAAACTAGTCAAAAACAGGTGTTTCAGGTAAAAGCGTCATAACTTATTCATAACATATCCAAATTTAGTGAGACAAAATGTGTTGGTTATATTATATTATTTAGTATTCTTTGTAATAGTTTAATATCTATTCAACAAATATTTTGTGCGGGGCACACTCTACAAGGTCGCTCTCTAGAATAAGCTAGAATTCAACAAGGTGTGCCATTTTTGCTATAACTCATTTTATGAGAGGTTCCAAGTAGTGAAACCTAGAGGAATTGAATAAAACACACTGAAGAAAATTGTGTATCAGTTTCAAATATTTATTCATTACATATACAAAGTTATGATTATTTCAAGTTAGGGTTGTTGATTAATCCAAAACTAGTCATGTGAGACTAAATAAAAGTTTGACGAAAATGCTAGTCTCTTGTTGTTTAAAGTTAAGGAAGGTTTGAAGGTATCTGATAATATACATTAGGTCTATTACAGATTTACAAATCATATTTGTATGATAAAATTGATGAGGGATTTTGGTTGAGGTACAAGTTGGGTACATGGTTGAGGTGTATAGTTGATGATGTTGGTACATATTGATTAGTCATAGTTGATGAGTAGTTGACACATGATTGGTACATACTTGGTACATGGTTGGATGAACTTGTTTATAGTATAGGTTGATTACAAGTTGTTTGGTACAGGTTGGTGCATGGTTGATGCACTTGTTTATGGTACAGGTTGATCACAGGTTGAGGTACAGGTTGATACATGGTTGTTGCATGGTTTAGGTTTATCGGTACATGTTTACAATGATATATCTCAAAGTGATAGTGTGACAGTGGTTCCATCATTCCACTTCTACTTCAGGGTGGTTGGATGGGGCAAAGACAGGTGGTTGTATCCACCTTACGGTTGTAGCCAGAGAACATAGGGGGTTGTAGCCTCCTTCTGGTTGTAGCCAGAGAATTGGGGAGTTGGAGCTTCCCTCAAGTTGTAGCCTGAGAAACTAGGGGGTTGGAGCCTCCTTTCAGTTGCAACTGGAAAACAAAGGAAGTTGGTGCTTCCAATGAATGTAATTCTTCAAGACATATAAGATAAATCATTCTGTGGTTTCTCTCGATTTGGGTTTCCACGTAAAACATTGGTGTACTATGTATGTGTGTGATTGTTCATTTCTTATTGCTCATTACTGGATAATAATTCTACATTGATATAAAACTTGGATTATTTGAAGAAAAATGATTATAATTACGCTATTACTGATTCACCCCCCTCTCAGTAGTCCAATAGCTTAATCCATGATTAAAGGGTGTAGATCTGAATTTTCTATTGGGAAAGCTCCACTCTTCTCATGCATGCTTGCTTGGTTGTTGGTCCTAGAGATAAGCAATGATCAACAACTGTTTGAACCTATGATCGTTGGGAATAATGCAAGGTGACATTTGGGAAGAATGCAAGGTGACATTTGGTCGTCAACTCTTCTAACATGTCCAAATGGTTTGGTCGTCAACTCTTATAACATGTCAAAATGGTAAATTTATTGTGAACACATCTGCACTTGTTATTTCCATTGATAATAATAATTATGTTATTTCCATGATAGTGGCCTGTTGGGAGGGTTGAGATGGAAGTTCCAGATGTTGGTGGTAGTGGTGGCGATGGGGTCATATTCTTGTTGACTGATGGCCATAATGTTTCCATTGATAACTTATATTCTATTACATATTAATATAATAATAGATATTGTTTTAAACAAACTTTATTCATTAAATAACCGATACCATTAAGTGGTGGTGCATTGTACAATAGGTATAAGTTTTCTATATTTAAGAATGTTGCCCATAAATATAATAATAGGAATAAAAATTCAGAGCAATTCTATTATAATAATAATAAAAATAAAAATACAACCCAACAAGTTTCTTGTTAAGAGTAATTATAGGTTTTATTAGGTTTTCTATATTTAAGAATGTTTCCCATAAAATATAATAATAATAGAAATATAAATTAAGAGAAATTTTAATATAATAATAATAGAAATAAAAATACAACTCAACCGGTTTTCTGTTAAAAGTAATTGTAGTTAATTCATTTCACTTATAGAACAATTATAGTTAATTTATTTCACTTCAAATATTGTTTTCCTTTATAGTTAGAACTGACACCTCAAATTCTTCAATGAGGCAGGGACTAGCTTCTTAACAACTATTTCCCTTGATTGTTTTTGTGGTTATTATTATTATTATTTTATTATTCACTTTTTTAATATATATATATATATATATATATATATATATATATATATATATAACTGATTAGTGACTTATCAAGAGTTGAGACGTTTTATTTGGGGGCATCTACTCTTATAGACTATTCAAAAGGGGCTGATTAGTGACTTATCAAGAGTTGAGACGTTTTATTTGGGGGCGTCTACTCTTATAGACTATTCAAAAGGGGCTAGGGTAAACCCTAAATACTTCACGACACAAGGCCAAGTCAACAACAGGGCTCAGAGCCATACAACAATATGTTTTTTCTATAAGCTCAACATGTCACTTATGGGAATAAAACTTGAGCGAGGAGGATAACACCCATCCTACAACTACTTAGGCTGGATCCAATTAAGAATATTAATATTAATTGTTATTAATATTAATAATTATTAATATTGAGTATTAATATTATTAATTTTTATCAAGTACTTTTCATGTATTTTTTATGGTTGTTATATTAATTATTATTATTATTAATGATTTTATTATTCAATGCTTATTTTTTTTCCAAGGAAAAATGTCAAGTAATTTTATTAAGGAAAACAAAATTACCATAGTTGATACAAAGTAGTATTCCATACTGCCTCAAAAGACCATATACAAAGAGACTTAACAATCCTCATAAAAAAATCAACAATCGTATGTAAGTAAAGAAAATTTGTCTTACTTCTATCACTATCCTACACTAGTCTCTTTCCCCCCAAAATTATCTTCAATATGCTACAGAAGTATAAATACAATTCTAAAAAAGATTAAAAAATTTACAAGTGCTTAGATAATTGATCCATAATCTCAAATATAGTTAAAAAGTTAAAACCAAGGTTCATGAAGATAAGAAGAAGATTGTCCTTGATAGGACTTGAGGATTTCCTAGATTCCCTCATGCAACTCCAATCCTTCTTTGGAAAGCCTATATGCTTCTATATATTTTTCCCTATAGACATGAGAAAAGGAGAGATGAGTGAAAACTGCAGTGTTAGAACGAGCAATAAAAAGAAGTGGTAAAATTCACTAGTATCAAGTTATTTTCAAGTGCTTTGGGAAAATAATCAAATCGTGGATGGATTTTCTAATCAAGCCACCCTTCTAAAAGAGTGGGTCATTAGCATCAACAATAATGATCATAATCTACCCATTCCATAAACATTTCAACATCATGACCACACCATGTAGCAGGCCATTAAGGTTTCACATGGCTCAATTCATGGCTACTCGATCATATAGCAAGGGGAGTTATGGGAAGATACCTAAGTCTCTTTATCACACACCCAGACTCATGAACCCACACAATTATGAACTCTTTTCATAGTGGGATTATGGCTTATTGGTATGCAATGTGATTGTGGAGGCTTTAGTTACCAGGTTGGTGTGGAATTTTGATGAGGAATGGTTTCTTTTTTGGGGTGGTTTTTTTGATTCGTTTTGTGTTATTCAACATTAGTGAAACCCCTCCCTTGTTTTCTTCTAGACTAATGGAGTGTTTACTTGTTGGGTTATAATATTTATATGGGAACCCTGTTGGTGTTTCTTTGTCATATTTTGGGTGTTTCTTTGTTCCTCTATCTCAATTTGATGTGAATTTGGGTAGATTCCTTTTGTGGGAAAGAAACATTGTCTTTTTAGTGAAAGGAAAAAATGATTGAAGATGTTGAGTCCAGAGTACATTACATGCTCTATGAATTTTGTTGGTTTCTATGTTCTTTCTTTGGAAGAGGTTTGTTCTCTATGCACCTTTTAAATTTTCCCAAGTTCCTTTGGTTAGGCATATTGGAACCTTGCTGGATTCCTCCTCTAGAACACAAGAGTCTGCAAGGTCTTTATGTAGTTTGATGAATAAACCATTTCTAGGTGGTTATAAGTACTTATTGAAATAGAATCATTATGAATTATAAATAAGTGAAGGATATTAGGTGGGTGTTAAGAAATCATGAAGAGTCCAATCAGGCTAACATAACGTCAATCTTTACAGCCACAACAAAAAATCATGAAAATGAACAACATGTAGTCATTCAGGTATCAATAATCATGGGTACACTTGTCCAACAGAAACATCAAATAGATGTATTGGAGGCATATGTTATGAACCAAGTACATATACAATATATATAAGAGAGATACATTACACAATAACTCCTTAAAGAATAGGAGAACCTCCTCCAAATATCCAAATACATTCATACATCACAGTTCACATGTCTCAATATTGAATACATGATCTCTCTATATACCCATTCACAAACTACACATGAGGCCCTTTTACTATTACATCGACCCTATTACATGTACATTTACACATTACATGTACATTTAGCCCCATATGTACCCCCCCTTGGGGTTATATCATATATATTCAACCCCATATATGCCCCCCTTGGGTCATAACAAAAAATGTAATATCCTTCAGAACATGGTTATCAATCTAAGAAAGAGAGACCAATCCGGGGAATAGAATCGAGTGCAATATGTAAATTAAAACTATGGAGGACCGAAGGAAGAATAGATAGTGCATTCACTCACCAAAGACATGGAAATTACAAAACCAGGCTC
>ML795383.1:208810-225144 GCA_009831015.1 Picea engelmannii
TCATTCATTCAAGTTTACAATGCCTAGGGAAAACCTCCAAGTACTTCTCCTCATTTCAAGGATGGTAACCAGGGTAAACCCTAGAATCTTCAGGGCACAAGGCCAATCAATAGCAGGGTTGGAAGCCATTACAACAATATACTCATTATGAGCTCAATATGTCACTTGCATAACTGAACTTGGGCGGGGAGGATAACAATCATTCCTCCCAACCACCTGAGCTAAATCTAATTCACACACACACACAGACACATAACAAATTGAGTAATTTTATATTATTAAAATGGTTGTAGCATATCTGATAGCACTAATAAAGCATACATAATATACTAAGGTTTCAAGTTGTTTGCATAGGTCCAAAACAAAATGTAGAGTTTACATATATCTACCGGCAATTTTTTGTAGTTCTTACTACTGCTATACATTCTATAAAAGAGACCTAAAATACTAATAACCTTATATAACTTGAACTAGTAGAAAATATGACGACTTGTGGCCTCCTCCCATGTTAGTAGGCACTAACTCCCACACTCCAATCTCCATATTTTAAAGAAGCTAGTGCACTATATCCTCCTCATTTCGCTCTCCTTGACCAAACAACTACTAGTTTAAAGCCTCAAATTGAGCATACTTATGGAAAATTCTCCACTAGGTTTTATATCATATTGTACTATGCCTCAAGAATGACAAGTTGATGCTTAACTTGAACCAAAGTACCCATAACAGTTGCAATTTGTGAGTTACATTGTTGTTCATAATCATGAAATTTAGAAGTGAGAGTCAAAATGGATGTCCTATTTCCATCATGTGCCATTATAATCCTTCTTAGCTCTTGCAAATCCTGATGGTCCATGATGGATAAACCAACCATAGAAATCTTAAAAGAAAATTGAAACTTGTCAATGCAATATACCCATTGACCTAAACCCATAAGTGTTTGATGAAAAATAACACAGAGCTTGGGGAAAATCCAATACCCATACGATTAGGACACAAAGTGACAACACCCAAAGAAAATAAAATACTAATTTTTGAAGATCAAAGCTCGCTATCTGAGTGTCCAATTGATCCAAAAAGATCTTTTATACGACTATGGTTGAGTTATTATGCATGTGTTAATTAACCATTTAGGAAGCTGAATGAATGAGAAAGAAGTGATGAGAAAACATAACAGCCATATAAACATGTACAGATATGAAATGAATCATAAAACAACAACAAACCATAACACCAATGTGATAACAGAGTTCGACAATCTCACCTACGTCTTCGGGCCTTTGTGTCAGTGGGTGAGGTTTTCTTATTTTTGTTCAAAGCTCAAAAAGTACATCACAATAGTGCCAAAAGGTTACAAAATTGATTTGGTCCTATTCTACCAGATCTCTAGAACCCAACAGAAGAAATGACACTGAAATCAGATGTCCGGAGCTCCCAGAAATGGCCTGCAAAGGTGCGCTCCTCTACAACTTCCCTTCATAAAAATGGCTCTGGCTTAGAAACTCTTCAGCATAAACCTGCTCGGAATGTCCCCCATGGCCTCAAGAAGGTCTAGTTTATATAGATATGAAGTTAGTAACCATGTCCCAACTTCCCCGCAAGATCTAGCCTAAAAAAGGGCCCAATATCCCCCAATATTGATCAAAAATCTCCAAAACTGCCTATAAAATCAATAAAAAATCTTATTGTATAGTTCTAAACCTGCTTTATCCATAAAAATGGGGTGCAACTGCTTTTTCTAGGCCCCTGGTCATATTTATGCGTTCCATGTGGCCAAGCGCCCATGCATTGACCCCTTACCTCTCGGCCCTGGTCCTATGCTAGGTTATGTGGCTAGACCCCAACACATACACACTCTATCATATTGGATAAGGCCCCAAAATTCATCCTAGGGTTATGCCTTTTGTTGGTAGGCTAGCATGACCGACCAGGGCTAACCGCTCTAAACTCACGCTATCGATTGTGTAAATCCTGAGTCATATGGTGGAAGCTGGAACCGTAGACCATGGCCCCTGCACCTATGGCTTATCCTTGGAGTGGAGTGCCTCGATGTTTGGTTGTTGGTCATATGGAAGCATATAGTTGGGGCTAGGGGCTAGACCCCAGCCCTAACCTCCTCTTCTTGAATCCTTGGTTAAATTTAAATACAAAAATTGTGCTATGGTTTGTAAGCACCACCCGTGGGTGGCCTGGCTAGCCCAGCCCTGCCAAGGCTTAGCCCAGACAGAGGTCACAGGTTCAAATCTCATCTACTCCCATACAACTTTTGCAATGAATCAATAACTAATCCATGGGTGCCACGTGGTAGCCCACGTCTGGGCCATGTGGCACCACGCCATTGTTCGACAACATGCCACATCAATCAACCAATAAATGCACAGTGACCATGTCATAAACCATTGCCACATTAGCACACCTGCCACGTAAGCTGTACGGGTGTGCCACATGTCACCCTTGGAGTGGTGACATGTTTCACCCCCATATTGGTCCACCTGTTCTGTCCACGTCAGTGTCCATATGCCCAATCATCCTGCCATGTCACCTCTAGAAGCTTCCAACTGTGCCTGCCACATCAGGTGTATGGATGTATGGCCTTTACATTCTGCTGCCATGTGGCACTGTACAGACCATAAAATCATCTTTTTTTTTCCTGTTTAGTAAAATGAACAGATCACCATAACTTGAGCATACAACATCCATTTGATCATGTTCAAGTTGCATTGGGTTCGTATCAATGAGGCCTATGCACATGTCCGTTTTGAAGCCATTGTGAGAAATTTTATTTTTAGGCCTTTCTGAGCCCCATCAAGCTCCTGGATCCAAATCTAGATCACACCTCCCCACTAAAGGACCTTTTGGTCCCCAAAAGGTTACTAACCAATCATCAAGTTCGAGATAGGCCACTCGAATTGTTCCCTGTCTCTGAACTCTATCCCGTGCACCTGTCTCATCAAGATCAACTGTAACACAATAATGACAACTGACAACATATTGTTAGCCATTTGTACCCTGTCACATCTTACTAAATCCACTATCATCCATGTAGACAACATTAATAATGATAGCATAAAAAATATGACTACAAATAAGCTAATATGTTTGTAATATTTGCATGACATTAGCTTATCTTGAAGCAATCTGTGATTGATTTTCCATTCTACAATCATCTCATGTTCTTGCTTAAGATCAATTACTTGACTTGAAATAATAATAGGTGTGTTACTTGCTTTAACTGCCTTCTTTAATTGTTCCATTTTTTGAAGAGTTTTATTTTTCTTTACATGATCAACATGGACAACATATTCTTGACATGCTTTGATTAAGTGATATTGATTCTTTTACTTGTAGAATATTTCTTTACGATCATACAAGTATGGAATACCTAAGACCATTCCACATTCACATAGTGGCACCACATCACATGTTACCTCATCCACATACTTAGATGAAATTTCAAATTTTAATGTGCACTGTTTGGTTATGTGCATTTGATGATTGTTTCTTATCCATTTAAGTGTGTAGGGAGTATGATGTATTTGTGTTTTTAATCCCAATTGCTTAACTAATTCCTCTGAAATTAAGTTAGATTGAGATCCATTATCTATCAATGTGTCAAACTTAGTGTGTCTCATGATGACCATTATGTGAAACAAGTTGCTTATACGATCAATCCCTTCACCAATTTTACCTGTCATACCAACCAATGAGACCTTAGATTCATCGCCTTAATCTGATCCCAAGTCTGTGGGTTGTATTGTCGCTGCAACTGTTTGCCTCCCTTTATTTTCCTTGAACCACTTCGGTCTCTTCTCGGGATGCAATTTCCAACAACGGTCCTCATCATGCCCTTCTTTCTTGCAATGTTTGCAAGAGGGCTTCTCTTCCTTTCTCGTCACTGAATTTGACTTCTTTCCATGCCACTACCTTTTGTCCTCTTTCCATGAAGACAATTCCCCTGATACACCAACACTTGTTTTCCCTACTTCAATGTATGTCGCTTGAACATAAACCTCATCAAGATTAGTTGGTCCAAACATGAATACAATATTTCGAATATGTGCAGGTAAACCTCCTATATACTTCATAAGAGTTTCTTGGGTATGCAAAGGAATATCTAACATCAATGACATTTTACGAAATCCATCTTTGTATTCTTGCACTGTTTGTCCTTTTCTTAGTGTTGGCCCTTGACCAGGTTTTGTGGAAATGCTAGTCATGTTTGACCAATTTTAGGGACTTTGACAGGCTGGTCGATGACAGAGTGCCAGGAGAAGCGGAGATCATGGGATCTCACCCCCTTTTGTGGACTTTTTGGGTTTAGGGTTTATGTAATGGGTATGGGATGTCAACCCATGGGTCTACCCATGCTTAGGACCCTTTTGTAATGTATAAATAGATATCCAGGCAATGTAATAAACACACTAGATCTAAAAGGTATGCGATGATAAGTGCTTCATTGTGATAAGTGCAGGTGATGTAAGCGGTTGGATCTATGTGATCAAGTTAGCTTTGTGCATATTATGTATTGAGAACTTGCAGGGCTAAGTGAAAGTGATTGTAAGAAAGGATTTGTGTTGTGCCAAGCTCAGGGAAGGAGGATCCGGTGAGGTGCGCACAGATCCCCTGTCTTATGCGGAGTTGGTTTTGAGGCTCTGTGCATGTACGGATATTGACAGAAGATAATAAAGAAGATGAAGAGTTGGTGGACGTAATCCCATGCTGGGGGTGAACCATGTATATCCTATGTTATGGTTGCTTTGTGTGATTGATGTGATTTATGACTAGTGCTGCCATCTTTATGTATGCTTAGTGTTTAGTAATGTGAATGAATTCTATATCTGCTCTATTTCTATGTGCTAAGTGCTTGGGTGTGTTAGATCTTGTTGAATACTGTGTTGTTCTGTAATTAGGGTTTTACCTGCGATGTGAACAAGGGTTAAATGCTAGTGCATGTTAAATGATAAGTGGTCTGTTAAGTATTGTAATCATAGATCTATGCCCTAGCTAGGTTATAGACACTTGAGTCCTACAACCCCCCTGCCTCTACCTTAGGTGAGACTTCATCTGCTTCTCAGGTGTTGTCGAAAGGGCCGATAGTTAGGGTTTTGTTGGTGCATTGTTGTAGCATTGAACCCTGGGTTTGCCCCTGTACCAACAAATGGTTCCATTGTCAGGACCTGAAACTGTGATTGCTGGGAACTGAAAAAAGAGAAAGCTCTGTGCGTAGATCTATTGTTGTAGTGTGCAATACTCTAATTGACTTGTGAAGCTCTGTTGGAAGTAGGCTAAAGTGGGAAAGAAAGTGTGCACAAAGAAGAATGACAGCTGCAAGTGAAATCATGGGAAATAAAGCATGCAAGAGGAAAGAGACAACTGGTAAGAAGCACAACACGCGTGCATGCAAGAAGGAGGCAACAACTGTAAGGCAACAATGCACGCATGTAGAGAAGGAAGATCTAATGATAGCAGGGTTAGGGTTTTTGTAAGGTTTTGTGTAAATGGATGAAGAGACCTATAGGTATAAATATAGATATGCAGGTATCATAGAGAGGTTTGATTTGCTACTTTTGTAGAGATTGATGTGGTACGTAATGTTTTTGATTTTTTTTTGTGAAGTGGCTAAAATAGAGCAGAGGAAGGATGGTAGATCTGAGGATTAGATCGCAGGCCGAGGAGCCTGGTGTGATCTAGTTCGCCTCATATAGATCTTACCCATTTGAGGAGAGTTGTAAGAGCACGACGCGATAATTGCAAGACTACAATAATAAAAGAGCCAAGAGCCAAATCTTTGTGGATGTAGCCCAGGAGGGGGTGAACCACGGTAATACCTGTGTAATGTGATGAATGAATGCATATTTGTGTCATACTTTTAGTAGTTAAACGTTGTGTGTAATGAATGCATGAGTTATTATATTGCTTGGTTAAATGTTGTTGGGATTTCAAGAATAGATACCAAGGGGTTCAAGCTATAAGAGGATAACAATAGTTTGTAATGCTAGTCATAATAAATGGTTCAGAATACAGACCCCATATCTCATACTCAATCCTAGGCTGTAAACACCTAAGTCTTGTAGCCACCCATTTAAATCTATCTCGGGTGAGACTGCGTAGTGCATTCTGTGTGCTGTGTTGCCTTTTGGTTTACAATAAGGGCTGATAGTTTTAGGCTTTGTTGGTACCCTTGAAGATATGAACCCTAGGTCAAAACCGAATACAAAAGGAAGAGGATAGTTCAATAAAAGACCAACAAATGGTTTTGTTTCTGTCTTAAGAGGAACAAGAGAGGACTGATTAGATGAGATAGTATGCATGAGGAAAGAATGCATGAAACCAGAAGACCGTTGAGCCATTAGAAGGGAATGTTGAGACCGTGGAACCCCATGAAAGCAAAAATCGAAGGCTAGTTGAGAACCACAGAGATAGAATTTTCCCAGAAAGACAATAGAAACCCTAGCATCACACCTCGCCAATATCTGGATAGATACATGTTTATGGATTTACATGAAGTCTTTTTCTGTGATTTTCCCCACCTACTACAGGAGTGGATACTAAGGTTGAAAGATAGCCATGTGACGAACCAGATCCGACAACTAGATTGGAACCCAGTACAGGTTGAGCAGTTACGATAGGTGAACAAAAAATTCACCCGTGCAGTTGATTTTTGGCTTGACAACATTGTGGTAGGCTTCATCATAGAGTTTGCAGTCGACACAATGAAGTCATACAACACATCAGAGCGATACTTTCTACACGAACCACGTGGAAGGTACATTCGATCATTGTGTACTTCTATTAAAATACTACTATATAACAAAGGTGTAATGGCAATGGAATCAAACATCTAGACTTCCCTACGTGCATGGGGGAAGGGGGGGAAGCAATGACATAGAGAGGATAAATGGAAGAGGGAGAGGATAAAGGCAAGAAGGAGGAGGAATTCTTGGACCCGATCTTGATGGATGAAGACCAACTTAAGTGGATCTTGGCGTCATCAGGAATGACGCATAGTGGAGTACCCTACCAATACAAGGTGAATACTAAGAAGAGAGCCATAGCCATGAGGGAGGGCTTGGAAAACTAAGAGGAATAGGTAGAGGATCTCTAGGCTATGGAGCATATTGAGGAAATCCTACGCATAACCTATGAGAGGAAAACAAGAGGCCCAAGAACGGGAGGAGAAGATAGCCATCCTTTCCATATTAATGTCAGTGTGGAACCCATAAACTCATGTGCGAACAATACAACAAAGATAACACCACCTTTTAGACAACCAAAGTTTAGAAGAAGTCCGACAACAACAAGTACATCTACTGCAGGAGCAACAACTGGAGGAGCCAATTTAGGCAGTACTAGTCAAGTATCTACACTGCGCAATGGAGGTAGCAGTTCAGTATTTCAAATGGCAGGACACGACCCTACTATCAGATTACCAAAATTTCAAGGTGAAGTAGGAAAAGATCCTAAGAAGCATTTATTCATTTGTGCAAATATCTGGGAGGCAAAACAAATCACTGATGAAGATACCAAACATGCGCAGCTAGCGATCATGCTAAGAGACCACACACTAGACTGGTACATGACTCTAGACATGAATAGTGCCCCTGGGATGACAGGGACACTGGAAGACATTAAGAAGCTACTGATTAATGAGTTCCAGAAGCTGAGCTTAGAGGATTAGTACATGAACAAGATGATCGAGATAAGACATAAACCAGGAGAGTCTGTATGGGAGATTGACCAGAGATTCAAGCGACTGAAGGGGAAGTTAAAATACCTTATGACCAAGATGCATCACCGACACTTGTTTGTCAACTCACTACTCCCACACCTAAAATATCCCTTACGACAGCAGGAGTTTCAGACGCAAGCTGAGGCTCTACAGACAACCTTGTATCTGGAAGAGAACTAGTACCAGTAGACGGACCCTGCTATTGAAGAATTGAAGGAGGATTTGAAGAACCTAACATTTCAGTTGAATCAGAATAAGAAAAATGAAAAACAAGAATCCATTTGGTGCACCACATGTAGGATAAAAGGACACCAAAAGAACAAATGTCCAACATTCACGCAATATATGGCAACAGGCATGCCAAACCCGCTACTGCAGGGAGGATTATGGTGAGAAATATGCAAGAAACCGGGTCATGACCCTTATCACTGCATGATGATGCAGAAGTACCAAATAGTCCCAAATGATTCATATTGCACCTTTTGTAAGTCGGCAGGCCACGATGACAAAGATTTTAGAACTATGGAGATGATGTGGGAAAGAACACCAGAAAAATACAAGGTACAGGCTGAAATGATGACTGGGCAAGCATCGCCACAATTCAATCAAGTCCCAACCCCATTCAACACTGTGTAGTAGTAACACAATACTGCACAACAACCATACAATAATTCGCATCCACAGTACAACCCGACGCAACCCTAGTACAATATAACACAGTACAATTAGGCACCCCAGTACAACACACCAAGAGGGGACTCACCAGACTATCGAGGCGGAGGACGAGCCAGAGGAGGTTTCAGATGTGGCAGAGGACCAGTCACATGTCACAACTGTCAGAAACCGTGACATTACATACGGGAATTCCCACTTTCGCCAGTGACTTGTATGTATTATCGCGCATCGGATCACGAGACAGAGGAATGACTGACACTATTAGTAAAGATCCAGGAAACAAGGAACCAAAAAAATCAGAATGTTCAATGGATTTCAGTCGAAGCAAGGGAGGACGGAAAAAACATCAATATAGTCACTCGTGGAGAAATGAAGACGATAAATGACGTAGTATGAGAGGAACCCACACAAAACCAATGGGTAAAGAAGAACATTGAACTGAGAAAACAATTCGATGCGCCCAAAGAAAGGGAGACTTTTAAGGAAACCAGACAAGAATTTCAGAAGGCGGACACAATGCTGACTTCTACTACGCAACCAGTCCAAGAAGCCCCAAAATACAAAATGTCTCCATCATTGGATCATACCAACAGAATGCCACCCAAGGGACAAGTAAGTACTATCAAATACTTTTTGCAATCATGCATAAAAGTGTTAAGTGATCCTTCATCTGTGAAAATATTGCAAAACATCCTAGAGAAATGTAGCAGCGAGACAGACCAACAACTAGAACCAAAAATTGTCAATCATCTACACACAAGAAGAAGAACAAGGAGGGAATTTAGAATGAATGCTAACATTGGGGATTTCAATATGGGAGACATCATACTGGACCTAGGATCCGAAGTGAATGTGCTACCCAAGAAAACTTGGCAATACATGGGAGAGCCAACATTGGGATAATCAAATGTCTAATTAAAACTATAAAACCTACATAGAGTCCTACCAATAGAGATACTGAAAGGAGTAACAGTAGATCTTGATGGGGTGTGCACTAAAGCAGACTTTGAAGTCATCGAAATAGTAGATGGCACAACACCGTACCTGACACTACTTGGTCTAGACTGGGCGTTTGACAACCAGGCCATAATTAAATTGAAGACAAGGAAAATGACATTTGAATCCAAAGATTATAGGGTCATAGCACCACTAGATCCATCATAAGGGGAGAGGTTCGTAGAACTCACTTGCCTGGACTTAGAGGAGATCGACCAGTTGTACCGAACAACTGCGCACGAGGAGGATTATGTAAACCCAACTATAGATGGGGTACTCAGTTGGTGCAACATCACTTCATGCACAAAAGATTCATACATCAGGTTAGAAAACCGACAATAAAGACTACACGAAGTATCCGGGAGAAGATGTGCAATAATAGACTGCACAGTACGGTGGATGGGCATAGAAATCAAAGAACCACCCAGTTTCTATGGACTAAATGATTTGGAAACATTCTTGACACAGTATGAAGACTAAGTATTAGAGAACCAGAGGATACTATCACAGGATTTAGCACTCAAGGCCACACCCGCAAGATGGTGGGGCGCACACAAGGAGACTATCACAAACTGGTATCAATGTAAGCAGTTACTGCACATAAGGTTTGATGCAGAATAGAAAAACAACAAACAATAGAAATATGCAGGACTAGGGACACCAACGAAACACTTGGAGGAGTGCAAAATGCTATGGAGAATGACACCACCATAGGAATGGCCTCACCACTTCATTCACACTTTAGAGGGCATACCAACAAACTGGTACACAGATCAGGAATTACGTAGAGGAACTACCACATGGACGACATTGCAACATAACTTTACCGTCACTTTCTCATTCGAGCATGAGAACCCCAACATAGATGCAACTTTGAAGCAGATCAGAGGAATCATATTCATTGAAGAACTGGAAATAGAACTTATCACCGAAGAGCAGCAGTGGAATAAGCACATAGTCAAGGAACTACTATCATGTTACCATGTACAGGAGAAAGCACCAGACGAAGATGAACCACATGACATTCAGATTGAAGAAGTAGAAGGTGAAAGAGATGTGAAGGGACCACCCATAGAATCAAAATTTATCTCTATGCCAATCAAGGTAAATAAAGTTAATATCGGAACAACTGAGCAGCCCAAAATGGCCAACATTAGAGACTATTGGGATGAGTCAATAGTAGAAAGCATCACAGAGTTGTTGCACGAATACAACAACTTGTTTCCTACAACATTTATAGAAATGAAGGGTATAGAAGGAGAACTGGGAGAGATGAAGATACCCCTCAGACCTGAAGCGAGA
Source organism: Picea engelmannii (assembly GCA_009831015.1). Taxonomy (NCBI): domain Eukaryota; kingdom Viridiplantae; phylum Streptophyta; class Pinopsida; order Pinales; family Pinaceae; genus Picea; species Picea engelmannii. The sequence goes on from ML795383.1 coordinate 219,510, forward strand.
CTGATTAGACAACAATCATGTATACTGAACCCCATATATAAACATAAATTCAAAGAGGATATCGACTAGATGCTCGAAGCCAACATAATCAAACTAGTCGAAGAATCAGAATGGATAAGCCCAATGGTTGTACAGGACAAGAAACAAGGAAGAGGCATTAGGATATGTGTCGACTCTAGGAAATTGAATGATGCATGCTTACATGATCCATTCCCTACACCATTCACAGATGAAGTGTTAGAGAATGTGGGGGGACATGAAGCTTACTCATCCAGTGATGGATTCTCAGGCTACCATTAGATTAAGATAGCACAAGAGGACATATACAAGACCACGTTTGCAATGGAATGGGGATCTTACTAATATAAAGTCATGCAATTTGGACTGAAGAATGCACCAACAATATTCTCTAGAGTGGTCATTACAACATTTAAAGAATTCATCCATCAGTTTCTCGAAGTATACTTGGATGAATGGACAGTCTGTAGTCTATTGAAAAACCATGTGGAAGTTATACACTTGATGCTGGAACGATGCAGACAGTGTCAGATATCACTAAACATAAAGAAATGTATATTTGGAACACCGTTTGGGATACTATTGGTCCATATAGTATGAAAATAAGGGCTATTGGTCGATCCAGCAAAGATCGTAGTCATCGTTAATTTACCAGCACCAAAAATAGTTCGTCAACTACGAGCGATGTTAGGACACACATGATACTACAGGAAATTCATCAAAGGATATGCGCAGATCACAACACCAATGGAAAACATGTTAAGGAAGGATACAAAGTACCAATGGAACTGTTAGTATCCAAATACTATTTTTTCAATGTTCTCTTTATTACAGGAATGGGGTTATTCTCGTACCACCAAGAGGTGCTGTTCCTGAGCACCGGTATCGTATATGGCAGAAGTAGTACTAAGCTCTTAACTCACCTCATACAGGAAGGGTTGATTTTATTATAAATTCCACCAAAAAATTTGGTTGTGCCATAAGAATAATCTCTAGTCCTCGAGGCCACGCACCTACAGTCATACAAAACAAGGGTTATCTATAAAGTTAAGATCTTCGTGTGTTGAATTGGTATTTGTGAATGCGTGGCAACATTGTTTGAATATGAAGACAGGTGTCGAGAATCATGGTATTCAAACGGCTGGCAGTTCTTGGAAAGTGTTCAAATACTTTCTCATCCTCCAACCACCATGTATCCCAAATCTCTGGCAATAAATTATCGCTTACAAATTGCTTATATCGACAGGGCATCTCAGATGGCATATGACAGAGTAGAGTTTTCTTGTGTATCCACCATTGGGCATTGAGATCAACGTCCAGAGTCAAGCGTACCTGCATACAAACACAAGTCAAAGCTGAGCCTAAGAGCCAAGTGCCAACCAAGCCACATGGAGGAGTGCTCAGAATGAATGTCCAGGGTGAACGCCAAGTGGATTTAAACAACAACATCCAATTAAAAATAAACGGCCCTTGACAGTTATTTGAGCCGCACATTAAAGAGTTTTGTCCTTCTGTCTTTTGAGTCTCCTTTTTGCCATTGTTTTTTGCAAGAAGAATTCTAATCACTGCCAGGGATGCTCTTCACCAGCCAGTTCCTTCTATGGGAAGCCAAACTACAGGAAGATTTCAAAAATAAGCTCGCAAAGAAGCCAATCGACGAAGGTTTTCTGGTTTTGATGAAGACTTGTCCATTGGATTTTTCTTGATTTCATTGGCACAAACAATTGACAACAAATAAATATGCTATCATTAACAATTTCATTCATCTTCTGTTGTCGTCGAAGGGAATTTGTCTGAAGTCCAGACAATTAAGACTCCTTCAGAGAAGAAGGAGCAACACACATTTGTTGGAAGTTATTTTTCAAAGGAAGAATCCCCTCGTCGTCTTCAACAACAGACAGAGGAAGGCAACATGTTTCAGATGCTTATAGAAACAATTTTGAAGATCAATTAATGTAGTTAAAAAATATGCTACAGATGATATTTTTGGTCCAGTTACACCTGCTACACAATGCTTGGCACCTTGAATAATGAAGCGCCAAGCTTCCATACATTTGTTCCTATCCAAGCCTACCTTGCAACTCAAACAAAACCCCAATTCAAATCCCAAGCCGGATTCCTACATAGACATGTCCAAGTGCCAGGAAGAAAAGCAGCTTCTATTCGACCAATTGAAGTCCAAATTTTCCCTTCCCAAGTCACAATCAATATGCTATTATTATCAATTTCATTCACAGAAAGGCTAATTGTGTTTTTAAACTCAGGAAAGGGAATCTAATCTCTTCAAATAAGGCACAGGTGGCAGAGTGTCAATTAAAGAAGTTAATTTCCAGATTTTTGGGAAAAGATCAAGTAATCAAAATGACAAGTCTGATTTGGATAAATGTTCCAGATTCAAGCAAGTCAAAGGTGACAAATCAATTCCAGATTTGTTAGGAAAATAATTAAAGCAGAAGTGACAGATCATCTTCAGCATTCGAGACCTTTTCCCATGCTTTAACCACCTCTCAACATAGAAAGGCATAATAGGTAGAAAAAGAAACAAATGGCGGAGTGAAGGATTCGATCCAGTTTTGACGACAACATGAATGGAATTTGATTTCAAATCTAACATCAATGCAACAGGTGGCAAAGTATCCAAAATTTCCATATTTTCAATATCAACAAATTAGCAAGCAGTTCCAAAATTCAAGGGTGAGAAATCAGTGATAGTTTATCTATCTATAGTTATATATATTCTATCATTCAGATGAGATGGGGGAGTGGGAAGATCCATAGGTGTAAGGCCTGAGAAGATATCAATGAAATAGCATCCAGCCTGAGTGATGGGATACCTGAAGGCATTGTATTTATGTAATCATTTCTGACATTGGAGATATATGACATTTGTTTATCACATTGTGATTTTCTTGTCTAAACATTGTTTTTCCACCTTCCTTGTTTTACATTCTGTCGTTCTTCTTACTTGAACGAATTATAGACATTGAGAATCAATGGCAGCTTATGGATGATAGATTCCCAAGTAGTACAGATTTTTCTATGACTGCCTATCATCCATGTGTTTTGTTTCAAGTATCGTTGCATCTATTTGACTAAGAGAATCTTGGTTTGATGAGGTGTTCTACTTTTTGTCTATTTCCTATTCTTCTATCCATTTACATATAAAAACGTCTTATCTGATATACAATTTGATTGCCTCCGATCAACATGGTGTTTACTTGACTCCATGCCCAATGGTGTTTTACTAATCGACATTTAGCCCATTTCTCTTTTTCTTTCTCTCCCGTCTACTCGATCCATCTTCTCTCAAAACCCAAACACATTCTTATTTATAAAATTATTGCAATAACTGAAGGAGTGCTAGGCTTGACCCTATAGCAGTCTAGGGGCAACTTCTAGCACTAACAGGAACGATGAGTGCCAACATGATCTGGATACTCTGAAGGAAAAGATGGTCACTGCACCGATATTAGTATTTCTAGATTGGGGAAAGACATTCCATGTGCATGTAGATGCATCGACGATAGCACTTGGAGCTATCTTAGCACAGCCAGGAGCAGGAGACTTGGATCACCCGATAATGTTCTCAAGCAGAGAACTATCATACTCAGAACATAACTATAACATGACGAAAAGAGAAGGCCTAGCCATGGTTTACGCACTGTTGGAAATACTAAAGCAACTGAGAGGGGGGGGTGAATCAGTTGTGTATAAGCTTAAACAATTTTATACTTATTAAAACATTATTAACCTTTCTTCATGTGGTCATCAACAATGTACAACATATGAACAGTAAAAGAAAAATCATCAGTTACACATGAAGTACACACAGAGACATATTTTCACGAGGAAACCCATAAAGGGAGAAAACCTCTTCTTCTTGGAAATGATAGGCAGTCTTTTGCAGTTCTGTACATCATTTACAATTGAGCACCAACTCAATGTGAGGCTGCTACCTCTGTTTTACAAGCTACAACTTGTTGAGAGCACCAACTCTCTGTTTTTCTCTAGCACCCACTAGAAGGAAGCACCAACTCCCTGGTTTCTCTAGCACCAACTAGAAGGAAGCACCAACTCCCTGAGAGTTTCCAGCACCAACTGGATGGAAGCACCAACTTCCAATCATACAGGAACCAACCTGTATAACAAAGAACAAGAGTTCTCCCTTGCACCACCCTGCCACCCTGTTTTCTCTGGCTGCAACCAGATGGAAGCTACAACTCCCTGTGTTCAAGCACCCACTTGAACCTCTGAGGACAACAGTCCTCCTGAGCACCTCCCAACCACCCTCAAATATGAAATAATTAACACACAGACAATTACATAGATAAATCAATTCTTACCTCTCTTTCTTTGTATTTGATCTTCAACAAATTGTTCTTCAATTATTTTATTCTTCTGGTTGTTTAGCAGGTCAGCTCTGCATCACCCTTTCTGTTCTGTTCTTTCTATCCTTCTGTTCTGCTTCTTCTCTCCATTTCGTCTCACTCTGTGCATTTTCTTCCTTTCCTGCTACACCTTTGCTCTTTTCCTTTTCTTACTGTTCACTCATTTTTCTATACAGAACAACCAACAACAATTCAGTCTCATTCATATTCTTTTATACAAGCTACCTTGACGATTCCACTTCCCCTTCCAATCGATAATACAGGGACATTTGTCTTGGCAACTGAAACGCTAACTCCTTTGTCATAATTAGTCTGTTTCTCTTAACTGATTCATAATTGAAGCATTAATGTGTGAGGAAGAAACATCAACCCTCCGATCACTACTTGATCCAATGGTTCAGATCAAATCAGGATTTCATATATCGCGATTTCGGCACTTTCGATGACATAATGTTTATGTCCACGGGAGTCGCGATTTCCCGATTTGCGATGTGCTTCAGCCCTCCTGGCTGAGCCCTAGTCCATGTGACCATTCCCTGTGACCACAACCATACCTCTCGAAAAACTGTGCTAGCCCTCCTGGCTAGAACATGGTCCATATGACCTGTCTTTGTGTGACCTTGGTCTTGTCACTCCATCGGTGTTTTGGAATTTCTAATGTTCAAGGTTCTTGTCACTTCCAAATCACGATTTGCGAAACTCTGACACAGGCTATGATCAACGGTCCAGGTATAACCTTGGCTCAATGGCTACGATTGAGTCGCGATATCGCATATCGCGAAATCGGGGTTTCTGATGTCAAGTGACTTTGTCATTCCAAAGTCCCGATCCCCGATACTCCATTTAGATAATCAATGGTCCAGATCACTTCTCGCTCAACGGCTCAGACTACATCACAAAATCGCATATCGCGACTTCGGAGTTTCTGTTGCAGTGTGTTCTTGACATATCATAGTCCCGATCGCCGATGCCTCTGCTGACGTCACACGTGGTTTGACACGTGTTAGATCCTGCCATGTGTCACTCTGATTCATGAATTGCACGAGCCTAAAGTGTTAGATCTGCCTAACACCTGTCATCCTCTGATTGTGCCACGTGTCCCTGGGTGACGTGGTCTACCGACGTGAGTTGGATCAACGGTCTAGATCTCATGTTGATCTGACGGTGCAGATTCAGTCGAGATTTCGCATATCGCGAAATCGGGATTTTCGAGGCATTGTATTCTTTGC